>JASDQU010738073.1:93966-112331 GCA_032191745.1 Picea mariana | reverse complement strand
TTCATCTCATTATTCCTCATACAAGCATGGGTCCTCCTACTCCACAAAGCGTCTTCCCGTGAGGGCTTTCACCATAAGGGGACCACTTTGGAGTTCATCCATTTGTACACCTTATCAATCATGATAAGACAATATTGAGTCATCTATACATTTTTCCAACAATCCATCATATACCAATGGAACCACATCGATCCATCTTCATCATGTATCAATGACAACTCATTGATCCATCTTCATCTATGCATTCTCATCAAGGACAATACATATTATATTACATCAATCATCAATCAATAAATCCTTTGACATCAATCAATCACTTGACATCAATCAATGACATCAATCAATCAAACCATTGGCATCAATGACAACATGATCCAACACTCCAATGGGAGAGTGGGATCGATCGAGGATGGGATCGGATCGACCTCTTTAGTTTTGCTCTCTGAGGGGAGAATGAGTTTGGGGAGCTCTTGGAGCCTTTGGGGTTTGGAGTGAAACCCTTGTTTGGATTGGTTTCATGGTGAAATATTCCACCCTAGTTGATCAGGTTTCGATGGTGAAAGATTCCACCCTATCCATTAGGAGGGGAGATCAGTTAGATCTTCCACTTGCATTCCATTGTTGAGGAGATCTATTCATCTTTTGCAGCAGATTGGTTGGAGAAATCACTCATGTTTCTCACAAGTTTTCTTCTTTGGAAGATGAGCTTTAGATCTGTAGAATTCGTGGCACATGGAGGTTTTCAAACCAATTTTGCATCTTGGTTTTAATTGAGTTTTCATAAGGAGGGTGGATTATCCATATTTAGTTCATGGAGGTTTGGTGGAGACAAATCATGCCTCATATAAACAACTCATGGGGGGATTTGTAAGGTTTGTTTCACCCCTTTTGCAACTTGTAGGTTCTTCAAGGTGGCCACATCTTCATTTCTATTTTGTGTGGGGGTTTAGAGAGGGGGTCGAGCACTCTAACACAACTTGTGGGTTTCTAGAGGGAAGTTGTATCATCTTTACAATAATAAAATTGTTGCACTAGACACTTGAGGCTATGCTCCCTCTAAAACATCAATTTGTTGCTTTGCATCCTCAGTACTGACTCTTGACTCGAGAGACCTCCGAAAAGATATACCCTCCTCAAATATAACATATTTTCTCACCACCACTCTCTGTTGTAATGGAATGTAAATTCGGTAGGCCTTTGAGACCTATGAGTACGGAACTAGAATACCCTGCTGGGATGTGGGGTGTAGCTTTGTCCTCCTGTCTGAGGGGATATGCGAGTAAGTCAAGCAACCAAAAATCCTGATGTGCTCAACATTGGCCTCCTACCAGTGAAGGCCTCCTCAAGATTCTTCTCCCCCAAAATCCTGTGGGGCTCATGTTCTGCAGATAAACTGCAACAACACTCGCCTCATCCCATAAGAATAGAGGCAAAGTATGATCATGCAACATAGATCTCACTGCACCTGTAATGGCCATGTTATTCCTCTCGAAAACCTTGTTCTATTGGGGGTTGTAAGGAATGATCATCTATCTTCTGATCCCTGTACGGGTACATAAGTCTACAAATTCCCTGGAGGAATACTCACCTCCATTTTCTGACCGCAAGACCTTGATCCTCTTTCCTGTCTAGTTCTCAACAAGAGCTTTGAACTCTTGGAACCTCTTGAAGACCTCACTCTTGGCCTTCAGGAAATAGATCCGGGTCTTCCTCGAGTGTTCATATATGAATGTGAGACAGTAATCACAACCACTCAAGGACTCCCGAGACATGGGCCCACACACCTATGTGTGTACTAAATCCAGTACCCCAACTGATTTGCTGACATTGCTGGGAAAAGTAGCCTTGGTAAACTTACCAAGAACACACCCTCTGCACACATCCTAATGCTCTAAGATGAATTGTGGCACTCCTTTCACAACCTCTCTCCACCCTCCAAGATCCCCATGATGAAGGTGATCCATTGATGCATGATCATCCTACTTCCAAATTATTGTACAATTGCCTAAACTAGGAGGTTTTGTGTTTTCAGGGGAGTTAGTTCCCAAAGTCTTGATTTAATTGTAATTTCCTATGTTTTGAGTAGTTTGAGTGAGAAATATCTATGTGAGGATATAATTGTAAATGTTCTCGAATATGTAAGAACATGAGAGATATTAGGATTGCGAAGATCTCATGAGGATCTTAGGGATCAAGATATCCTAGAGTAGGGATTTAGTTGAGTGAAAAGTGGATCAGAGAGGATCCTTAGGAATCTATTGGGGATTTGTCGGATCTGAACCAGAAACTGTTTAGAATCCCTTTGTATATTATTTTAAGCCTTAGAGGAAAGGAAGGGGTTGGAAATACATAGAATATTAGGCCAGACATTGATCAAGGAGCCAATTGAATGAAGAATTAGGCTAGTGATTGAGCAAGGGGCCAATCGAAGGGAGAATTAGGATTGAATCTTGTTGATTTGATCTAGGTAAAAGAAGGCATGTGAGCCAGTCTAATTATATGTAAACATATGTATATGAATGAGAAGGAAATACTCTATTTCAAGTATTTTGGAAGCCTTTATATTTATGTCTGTTTATCTGCGTATTGTATACCTCTGTGAAAAAGAAGTGGATGTCTCTGCATATAGTTGAGATCATGTAATTGTAGGTGTAGGGTTTGTATTGCAGGGCTGAGAAGGATAACTTTGGGGAGGAGGACTGGTACAATCCCGTATTCTAAATGAGATCGAGAATGTTATTCCAGTGACCATCGTCATCGATCATGAGAAGAATCGATGATCCTACTGAACTATGGAGGTGAGAGATTATCGTGATCATAGGGGAAGCTACAACAACCATTATATCACTCCACCAATGGATGATAACCGTTAGATAAAAATCATGCAAGAATAGGAAGGAACGAACATCGACCGTTCATCATTTGGCTTGGAACTATGGACATCATTCGATCATGAGGAAAGGGGTAAATCAATAACCAATTGAGTCATAACCGTCATATATCAGTGAAGTAAGATCGATGATGGAGAGCCATTGTTAGATTCAAAGGTTGAGTTAATGTCCGCACAGGTTTCGGTTCTGCAATCCATAATGATCGTCGATTGTCACCCGCCAATAAATCAACGACTCACATTGATCCATCTGCCAACGTACATCTTCCATTTCTGAACTCGACGATAGGTTTAAAGGTCGTGCTAGTTGAGACTCCACAATCATTCCTAGCCATTGATCTTCACAGTCAATTTAAATGCTACTATCAATATATACCATAAGATTAGCACCCAAGGAGTTTAGTCGAGATCATAGTTCTCGATCACATGGAGAGAGGGAAGAGGTCCTTCCATCTAGGTATGTTAATTTTTTTTTGGGTGCCTCTATATTAAATCCATGGTCAAGGGGAATGGTCCTATGGGGAAAAGGGCCATTAGATAAAGGAATGAGCAGAACGATCCTAGGCACCCTGTTAAGGGTTTAGAGAACCCTAAGGAGAATAGGGTCGCAATAGTTGTGGGCTTTGATAGGAACGGATTTGGATCTAGGACAAGTTTGTAAAGAGCTTGGAATGATTCATATCTGAATTGTGTCATCCATCCTTCGATTCCACAACTCACACAAATGACCACTATTGTCACTACTCACAGCCAAAGCATGCAGGGGATGAAAAAAAAATCTGTATAGTTTCCAATCCCTCTCTCCAATCACCTTCCATGAGGTGAGATGATACCCCTTAGGGTGTATGAGGACCTCTGTCCCTATGAAGGACAACTCAAGACCCCTATCCTGGAGGGTAGAAACTGATATCAGATTCTTCTTCAACCCAGGGATGTACAACATATCCCTGAACAGAATAGGTGTCAAACCATCTCTTTGAAAGGTAATTGTGCCACACCCAACAACTCTGAAGATGGTGTCATCATCAAGAGATATCTCCATCTTGACCTCTATATCTCTCAGGTCAGTGAAGTTCTCTCTAACACCATTCATGTGGCTCGAAGCCCCACTGTCTATGTACCAAACGCTAGGTGTTGTCTCAACTGAAGTGAAACAAATAAGGAAGGCACACTCCCTCTCAAACTATTCCTGAAACCTTGCTTTATCTGTTGTAGCTGTTGTACTACCCGACCTCTTCTTCCTATTGGGACATTGTCCAAAATAGTGCCCCATCCTATTACAAGCAAAGAACTTCACTTTGCTCATATCCCTCTTCTTCCCCCTGCCACTCTCTCCCTGTGGCTTGGGCCCCCATCTTGGGACCTTGTCAAGCACCCTTGCTAACCTTCTTCTCACCCTTTATCCAAAGAGAAATATCCTCATCACCCTCAGATATATGCTACTTTCCTGAAGACCCATAGCTGCATCTCAATTCCTCCTATACGAAGTCGTCCCAAAGTATCTCCCAAGTAGGCATGACCTCCTGGGCTACAATGCCTCATACAAATGAACCCTAAGGTTTGGAAAAAATATTTAAAGTTGTCCTCACCATAAAGTCCGGATCCATAATCTCTCCAACCATTGCTAACTCATATCGAATATGAGTCAATATTCCAAGGTATGAAGTGACTGACTTTGTCTTGACAATCTGAATTCTCTCGAGTTTGTCTTGCAAAACCATCTTCAGGTTCTGGTTGGGACTCTGGCAAAGCTTGCACAATGAGGAACATATATCAAAGGTATAGTCTTTCCTAGTCAAGTGGGGTATGATGTGGTCCCTCACTACATCACAAGTAGTCCTACTTGCCTTGGTGTTCTTCTTCCTAAAATCTACATCCAACAATGGTGATGGAGTAGGTGCAAGAGGAATCACCATGTGAGCTCGAACTATATCCCATAGACGAAAATGATCCTAGTCTTCCAAGGGGACCAGTTGCTATCTTCATCTATCCTATCCTCTTCCCTCATCTGAGACACTAACATAACTGTCCATTGAACTCACACTGATGCTACAACTACAAAAGAGTATTGCCTCACTCCTGTCAACACTTGTGTGAAAATAGGCTGACCACTAGGTCCACAACATTCCTACAAAATGTCCAACAAATCAACCAATAAGTTGTCCAACAAAACTGTCAACAAGCTGTCCCAAAAATCTGCCAACAAGCTGTCAAGAAATTGCCCACAAAATGCTCTAGAAATCAAAAAGTGTTTGCCACCAAGGCTCTGATACCATGAAGAAAATTGAGGTACTATGAGCCTACCAAATCAGGTCTATCATTGAATTAAATTTTGTCTCTAAGTTCAATCTCCAAATTGTCTTTTGCTGCTATTTTAAGACAACAATCAATTATGTATTTTTCTGCTCATAAATTTTATGGTTAAGTGTTCTTTGAGGTGCCCTTGCAAGTGTTTTCGAACCGGTGGTTAGCAGATGCAATATAACTCAAAACAAGTAACAATCTAGATATTTACAACACTGTGTTGACACTTGAATCTATTAGGACCGAAACGACAACCTCGCGGGGATACAAATCCCCCTGCATTTTTACAGAGGTGGTACTCCTCTCCGTTTCAAGATATTCTTGGAATTCTAGATTTTTAAAATAATATAGGACTTTGAGAAAGTTTGTTGTGATATTCAAAGAAATATAAAGGATGCAGAAAAACAATGTTTTGTTTTCAAAGAGAGCTCTTGAGAGATGACCAGGAACCTCACACATCACATATTTGAAAAAGATAAGCAAAATTTCCTCACATCCATCATTTTTAAACTGAAGATTTCTGATCACATAAAAATAAAATAAAATGGTCCACATGCATAAGAGAACTTTAACAAAGTAGACACATGTGGAGCTCAAATAAAGAAAATGATAGATCAATCTCAAATATTTTATACTCAAAACTCAGAGTTATAAAACACCGTCAAAACTGATCCTGAAATAGTTCTCTTGGGACTTCTGAGAAATATAAAGTCTGTTACAAATATTTGAAATTTAGATGTGTTTGTCCTTAGGACTGTGATTGGGGCTCCCGCAGACCATAAAAAAAATATAAACAAGAAGTAAGTTGTGGAGAGAAGATGGTGGGCGATGCCAGAGTAGCAAGATATGGAAAGAAGATAGGAAAGAGTTATCAAATTCCGATTAAACCTTTCTAGTCAAAGAAGCAGAGCAACTAGATGAAAAACTGATAAAGAAAGCAAAATGTGATCATCATAAACTTACTATGATGGTCTCTCTCCCTTTTACTTGCTTGTTGTTGTCCTTTTATTTTCCTCATTGATGGTTATAGGAACTATCTCAACTGCTGCTTCTTGGCCTTCTTTAGTTAATTTATCAATTGCATTTTAAACCAATCTTCAATGTAAATTTTCATTGGTGCAACATTTATTTCATGTCTAATTTTAATATTAAATAATTCACCTTCCAAATGTCTTAAGTCATGAGAAATTCCATGTATTTCCTCCTCAATATCTTGATTTTTCAAAGAATAATCAACCATCCAATTTTCGATCTCTTCTTCATTATATTCAATTATGCTATAAAATTTCTTAGCCGATAATCCCTTTAATATCTCCACTTGTTCACCAAATTGTTGCTTTGTCATAAACATTGAAATGCAAATTAACTTAGGATCTTGTACCTCATCAGTGCTTCCTGCCAGATCTATATCTGTGAGTCTTTTGCATAATTTTTCTTTTTTTAATATGGCTTCACTGCATGCTTGGAGAATGTTTTTCAAATTTTTGACCTTTTCTTTCCAACAAGCATTCAACTGTTTAATTTGACTTGGAGAAGGCAGATCCTCTTCTCTCCTTTTCAATTTTGTCATGTTTGAGACTTTTATCCCAAATGACAAGACAACATCAGTGTAGAAACCTTCTTCGTTCTTTAAATCAACTTGGAGGTATTTATGGAAAGCATGTGCCCTTGACACGAAAGAAACTCTATTTTTTGATACCTCCCATGCTTCTATTATCAATGACATTCTCTTTTTAATGTTTTTCTTTACATAACTTCAGACTATTGTGAGTAAACTACAAGATCCTTTTAACTTAATATTTGGTGTAGTTGGTTTAACCATTGTCAAAGGGCTTGTTAAGATTGGAAGAGGCATCAAGATAGTTTCCAATTCTTTGATCCTTTCCTTTAATTTAGCATTTTCAGATTCCAAACCATCAAGAGATTCGTCAAGAGCATCGCCGGTTGTCGTATGGATTTTGGAAATTTGGGATGGTCACATGTCCTTTAGGTCGACCTAGGAGCGAGACTTTCCCTTTTTATTCTTGTGGTCACTTCTTTCTACAATCAACTTTTTAGACTCTGTCAAAAACAACACTTTGAAAAGTGAAGGATTCTTCTTCACTAAAGGTCTCATTTCCAACTAATTCCAATAAAGAATTTTGCCGAGCCATATTTTCGAGTTGTTACATTGCAGGAAATATTTTCTCAATATCTACTTCTAATTCCATATCCTCCAAAGAAAAACTTTGGATGCCATTTTCTATAATATTATCTTCTTCCTCTTGCACTAAATTTTTCCTTTTCTTTCTCATGGGGAGCTTGTGTGAAATCTCAATTTTCCCAGGGGGAGGATTCTTGTCTCCCCCTCCACTATGTTAGATTTTTAAAATTTCTAGTTACACAATTACAATTAATTAATCCAATAAAAACTGTAGTAGTATCATTGAAATATAGATAATCACAGATACAATAGAACACACTGATTATCCTGGGAAACCCTCGCGAAGGAGAAAAACCCAACAACCAAAATTCTCAATATAGATTCTTTCAAGCAGTACAATGATGCGCTATAGCTCTCCAAGAAAGACCTAGACAAAAACACCAAAAGAACCAATCTCCAAGACTTGTGCGCTAGACCTTCTTATGTGCTCCAAGATGCACAAGAGAAGTGTGTGTCCAAATGAGAGGAACCTATCCTCTATTTATACACAACAATGTCTCTTGAAGAGACATGAATCTTGACCTAACTAACCCATACAATATGGCAGACTAGCCACAATGGGACTTTTTACAATTATAAGTAAAATACCAATAATATAATATTTTTTGTTGAGTCGAATTGCACAATATAATTATGATAACCTTTTAAAGGTTTGACTAAAACAAATATACAATAATATCTTCCGTAATTACACCAAAAATATTAACACTCCCTCTTAACTAGGAAGGTATTCTTTCCAGACACATACTCAAAGTCTAATACCACATGAGCTCACATCCATTGACTGTTGAACATGTGAATCTATGCATCCTTGGATATCCATAGTGCAACATGACTTCACCCCATGCAACGAAATTCTATGGGAAACTCTCAATAGCTAAAATGTGTCCCCATGACATCCACTCCCTGTGATGCATCAATACCTGATTATGTGCACTCTTGTCTCAGTCCTGACCCTTTTTCATGCTGGATGAGACCCACCAGAGTCAGTGCCAACCCTTTATGATGATGGATGAGATTTTTCCATAATCAGTGCCAACCCTTTTTCATGCTAGATAAGTTCCACATGTCACTTCCTCTTAAGAGGGACCACACCAAGCTTTTCCTTGAAGTACTCAAACTTCCTCCTTGACAATGGCTTGGTGAACACATCTGCAACCTGATCCTCAATAGTCATGAACTGGAGCCTCACTTCTCCCCTCTGTACCATATCCCTAATATAGTAGTATCCGATATCGATATGCTTCGACCTATCATGGAACACCAGGTTCTATGACAACTTCATGCAACTCTGTTTGTCACACCAAATGTAGGTCACCTCCAATCTGAGACCAAATAACCCAAACAACAACTTCCAAAGCCATACTGCTTCTTTACTCGCTACACATGTTGCCACATAATCAACTTCATCCATACTTAGTGCCACACATGATTGCTTTATGCTGATCCAAGAGACCATGTTGGAGCCAATACTGAAAGAATATCCAGAAGTACTCTTTCGGTCAGGAATATTGTAGGTCCAATCTGAATCTAAGAATCCATACAATCCAAACTCATGGCCAGATCTATACCAGAGACCATGATCTAGAATACCCTTAAGGTACCTCAATGTTGAGGAAAATATATGAATTATCTTACTCAAGCATTTTTGAATCTTACTTGGCTAAGGAAAGATAGTCGGGAATATCACCCTATGTTTTATAGCCTCAAAAAGTATTTCCAAATCCAAAAGTATTAATTACAAGGGCTTAGGATGATTTTTTAAATGAAAAGATTGTTGCAAAATATGAATTTTTTATATAATTTTATGAAAATATACAGATTGCAAAAAGCGAATGCAGATATCAAAAGCAAAAGTAACCAAGTGATAGATACACACGGATGCAACAGAATAGTAATCTCTTTATTTCATTCCAAGAAATCAAAGTATACTTCTCTTACAAAATCCCTCTGAGGGCATGGACCAAAGTCAAATTTAGATATCCCCATTGAAAACCATACAAAAGGACTCTGACAAGAAGTAAAAACTAAACTTTAAAATATGGATCAACTTGCCACAAATTACTACCAACTCGACTCTGCGCAATATCCTTTATCAGTTATGAAATTTAATCCATAAACATACAAGTATACACAAACTATCACAGATAGATCAACACCTATGAAACACACATATGAATGATATGGTTCAGCTTTGAACCTTGTTGTCTACAATAGGACCCTGCTGTCAAAAAGAGAATTAGGCCTTTAATGAAATGAAGAATGAATGAAAACTGAACTATCTCATGAAAACAAATGGGCAAACCTTAGTATTGCTTTCTCCTTCTATTCTCCTCTTGTTCTTCCTTCTCATTTGGATTTTATGCCTTACAAATAAGTTGTAGTTCAAATACCTAATTTAGTTCAGTTAATTAAACTTAACTAATTTTAGTTTAGGGGAAGTAATAAAAATAATAATAATTAAGGGTCTTTATTAAATAATAACTAAGTAGGTGGGACCCCTTGTGACTCCCTTTTATTTCTTTACAAAAATAAACACAATTAGACAACCAATTAAACACATGCCTCCTTGTAGCTCCCATAAATATTTCCAAAATTTGAATATTAAATATCAGAAATAATTCAAATCATATCCAAGACATGTAATAATCGCATTATCCCCAAAAAATAGCATGTTGTCCAAAACTTTCTCCAATCCATTGTCTTCAACAAATCAACCATAACACATAAATTAAAATCCATATTTTCCACATTGAGAGACAATTCTTCTTTTGTCACTGCAGTCCCCTTTGGACTTCCTAGAATTAGCCTTAGGTTGATTCGAACCTTGAGGATTAATCTCAATGATAACATGGGAAAAATCGTCCCTCAGGTGCACAGGGGAGGACACTGATTTTGATGAGTCATTTGAAGAAGATGAGGGGGACGCAAAAAAATTACCTTTTTCTTGCACACGTGGAGCCTCGGTTTTAAGTCATTTGCTAGCATGGGAGGACTGAACATGTGAGTGTGCAGGGGAAATTTGATCATTTGGGTTTACAGGTGGAGGAGGAGGAGGCAATGACAAGTTGGGCCAACCACGATGGTGGGAGACTGTTGGATGAACAATCTCCTTCCATCCATCATTTTCAGGAACTTCTGGTTGCACATATACATGAGGAGGCACATAGATACCATGGATATTTTGGGGCTGGAAGGGAGGCCTCTTTGGTCTAGATTGAATTTTCCCTTTCCCAATTCAATTGAAGAACCCAACTTGAAAAAGCTGGTTCAATTCCTCAGGATCAACATCAAAATGAATTGAGAATCTGGGCCTTCTAGGCCCTTTGTTCCAATTACCTCTTCCCCTATTGTTTCTTCCATGACTGCCTCTGCTGAAGAAACTCATCCTGTATGGAGAAATTCATTAGAAACTAGCCCTGAACAGACCATACAAGTCATTCTCTTTATATGAAACAAATTTTGGCTCAGAAATTGACATAAGACCCATGCAATTCAATCCATAATAATTTATTTAATAATTGTCAAATGAGTAGGGGGTGAAATAGGGTTCATGGGAGATTTGGAGCGATTGTAATGAGAGAAAAGGTGGTAGCATGACAAGGATTAATACCACGATTACTTGTCAGCAATTCATTAAATAACTGACTGTGCAATCAATACCAAAATATATCAACTGCCACCTATTTCTTTGTCCTATCTTTATCACTGTCATACATAGTTTTAATTTTATTTTATAGAACAGGGCGTGTAAAAATGAAATTGGGATCGTGAGGGGGGTATAATGAGTGAAAAAGTGATAATGTGAGAGGGAATAATACAGATACTATTCATAAAAGTAAATTAAATCAAACAACCATAACTCTGTTCAGATGACAATCCAATAAGCATCCTCTTTTAAAACCAAAATCATTTAACTGTCCCTTAATTGTAGACATAATGTTTGCTGACTTCAATAAAAAGACAATTCAATTGCCCATAATTCTTCAATTATATCAATGTTTTCATCTTATACCATATCTATGCAACATTATATTAATATCATTTCCAATTTTACAATAACATCATAACCATTCGAGCCACAATTATTAATATTTCAATGCTAAAATTTTTCCCTTTTAAAACAAAATATGATATGCACTGTGATTCCAAACATCCATATCCCATATTCATTTGTTAAAATCTAATACTAATAGACCCAATATTAACCACCAACAATCAACTTTCTAACACTGATTTACACAATCCATTGTCATCAAAACTCATAATCGGGCCTCGATTTAATCACACATAGGTCATAATCGACACAAATTTTGATTCGAAAGCAACATTTCATCAAAGAACATGTAACCCTGACCCTGAGATTCGTGTACATTAAACATGTACAAAATTCCTTTAAAAGAATTACCCAACAATTGATAGATCCCAGAAAGATGCCCGAGGAGAAGCATAAACAAGTCGAGCTCAGTAGAACCAATTTGTGCTTAACAAAACAAAACCAGTATAGCACATAGGTGCCTTTTAAACTTTGATAAGACCATGATCATGTTAGGATTTAACACAACAATGGAGGGACTAACAATAAATCGACCAAATGGAAATTCCTCGGGGTTGTAGATAACCCATGACCCCTTTCTTTTTCAAACAAATTTATCATAGAGATGTAATAACAGAGGCTCGATCAAGAGATGATCTTCGAAACCAGAGATATCTCATGATCCTTTTAAAAAATTTATTGCAGAGAGATAGCAAGAGCTTGCTTAATCTTCAAAAACACAGAGAGCCCGTGGCCCTTTTTCCTTTTGAAAGAAGTTATCACATAGAATCAACCACAAGTAATCAAGATGAGTCTTGAAAGTACAAAGAGCCCATGCTCTTTTAAATTCACCGCAGTCGTTTAAATAAAGAACCTCCCTAAATAGTGAGCTTGCTTAATCTTGCTCACATTAGTGATCATTTGGAAGGGAAAACATAGTTGAAGGAGTAGTTTACTATAGTATATCCCCACTTACCACACTTGTGCTCGTTTGCTATAGATGTCGGCTGCAGAAATATATTTAATATGAATTAATTAGTACCCAGAAGGAGAAGTCAACCCAATAAGCCTGCCAGATTACTATAAATACAGGGCCCTCATCACTAATGTGAGCTTGCTTAATCTTGCTCACATTAGTGATGATTTGGAAGGGAAGGCATAGTTGAAGGAGTAGTTTACTATAGCTTACTATAGTTTAGAATATGAAAGATTGTGCTCGTTTTACCATTGACAATACCCTTGTCACCCAACCATAGGTCGAAGCCACCCTCCGAGCACCTTGACCTTGATAGAGAAGAATACTGGTAGCAATCAATAACCAAGCAAGGCTAATGCACCAAGCAAGAATAGAAACCAAAGCTGATCAGATAGTCCCACCCAGAAACTGGCGTAACACCTTCCCCAGAAACTTGCACACAAAACTGCCAACTGCAGCGCACAACTGGCTCTCTGCAATTCTGAGAATGTGTATAATGAGAAACTGATGCCCTGCATTTATAGTAATCTGGAAGGCTTACTGGGGCCGACTTCTCCTTCTGGTTACTAATTAATTCATATTAAATATATTTCTGCAGCGGACATCTCGTCTAGGGTTTCCTTTACTTCTTTGCTTCCTTCTAGAATATTCTAATCTCATCATAGGTCACAATAGAGGTTCATACCTCTTGAAGCTACCATAATATTAACAACTATGATAGGCTTAACTACATGCAAAGTGGAGTGAACTAGCTCATGCATGCAAAGTAGAGTAAACTAATTCATGCATGCAAGGGAAAATGAATATGCATGTGAGGGAAAATGATGCATGTACACCAACACAAACCTTGGGATTCAAACAACAAATCCAAACATTACAAGTTGTCAAGATCATTGTTCAAAAAAATCAAAATATCTTCTATTGCCATAGTCGATAGAACCATCTATCCAAACAATGCTTGTTACAAAATGTGTGCATCAAAGACACCAATAAACCTCTGCTTCACCCATAATTAATGCAGACACAACTAGCGCAACTAACGAACCTTGATAGCAACACAAACATGCTTTATCAACACAATCAAACCATCTCCAAATCTTTCCACTCTAGTGCAATCTTTGTTTACTACACCCGACTTTTGAATCTTGTTTAATCATTTTCCACTCAAATGCAATCTTTTCCATCCACATCAAGCTTTTAAGTCTTGTTCAAATGTTTTAGCACAACTACTTTCTTTTAATATAATGTCTCACGTGCTACCTATATAACTACCCCAGTGCAACATCATGCCACAACCTTAACTTATAGGTCAACATCCAAAACTGGGTTACATCAACATTGCACCACCTAACAAGGAAAACATTTATGTAGTCAAAGCAAAAAAACAAGAAAGAACTCAAAGTCACGCATAGACTAGAAATCATAATTTGGGACATAAATGAGTGACACAATTCTTTAAGTGTGGTATGTGGGGACATACTATAGTAAACTACTCCTTCAACTATGCCTTCCCTTCCAAATCATCACTAATGTGAGCAAGATTAAGCAAGCTCACATTAGTGATGAGGGCCATGTATTTATAGTAATCTGGTAGGCTTACTGGGGCCGACTTCTCCTTCTGGGTACTAATTAATTCATATTAAATATATTTCTGCAATTGACATCTTGTCTAGGGTTTCCTTTACTTCTTTGCTTCCTTCCGGAATATTCTAATCTCGTCATAAGTCACAATAGAGGTTCATACCTCCCGAAGCTACCATAATATTAACAACTATGATAGGCTTAACTACATGCAAAGTGGAGTGAACTAGCTCATGCATGCAAAGTAGAGTAAACTAGTTCATGCATGCAAGGGAAAATGAATATGCATGTGAGGGAAAATGATGCATGTACACCAACACAAACCTTGGGATTCAAACAACAAATCCAAACATTACAACAAGTTGTCAAGATCATTGCTCAAAAAAATCAAAAGATCTTCTATTGCCATAGTCGATAGAACCATCTATCCAAACAATGCTTGTTACAAAATGTGTGCATCAAAGACACCAAGAAACCTCTGCTTCACACATAATTAATGCAGACACAACCAACGCAACTAACGAACCTTGCTAGCAACACAAACATGCTTTATCAACACAATCAAACCATCTCCAAATATTTCCACTCCAGTGCAATCTTTTCTTACTACACCCGACTTTTGAATCTTATTTAATCATTTTCCACTCAAATGCAATCTTTTCCATCCACATCAAGCTTTTAAGTCTTGTTCAAATGTTTTAGCACAACTACTTGATTTTAATATAATGTCTCACGTGCTACCTATATAACTACCCCAGTGCAACATCATGCCACAACCTTAACTTCTAGGTCAACATCCAAAACTGGGTTACATCAACATTGCACCACCTAACAAGGCAAACATTTATGTATTCCAAGCACAAAAACAAGAAAGAACTCAAAGTCATGCATAGACTAGAAATCACAATTTGGGACATAAATGAGTGACACAATGCTTTAAGTGTGGTATGTGGGGACATACTATAGTAAAATACTCCTTCAACTATGCCTTCCCTTCCAAATCATCACCTCCCTAAATAGAAAGAACCTCCCCATTGTGGTGACATTGGGTGGGGAAGGTTCTTGTTTCTCCAGTTTGACCTACTATCCTTTAGCCTCTTTCCCATCTACAAACTATGCGATAACATTTTGGAATTGTTGCCGGGGAACACTGAGTCAATTCTCCTCAAAGGACAAATCTTTTCGGTAAGCCTTGCCTCAGAACCTTATCTTACAAGCTTACCTGGCGAATCCACTAGGGTGTTTTCCCTATTTCTTTGATAGTTTCAAGAAAACTATCTGGCGACTCCACAAACCAAAAAGAGGTTCAGTAATCCTCCTTTGTCTTACAAAAGGAAGCCTCCCAAGAGCTCTCCTGTTGTCAAATCACTCTTTGGGAAAAGCCTTCCTTTAAGAATCATGTCTAGCTCTCGGACCGCTACAACAAACCCAACCAACAATCAAAGACAATGGTCGTCTACTCTTTTTAAACCATTAGACATGTCAGCCATACCAGGCTACCCTAGGCAAATGCCACCCAAGTATGAGAAGTGGCTGCCTAAATTCACCAGTACTGATGCAATTAGTGCCGAAGAGCACATGAGCAACTTTTGGGCATTTTTCCAGCTTCATCCCATTAGTGACGATGCTGAAGATTTGGTCATGAAGTTGTTCTCCGCTACTCTTTATGATGCCTCAAGGCGTTGGTACCTAAGCCTTCCTGATGGAAGCATAAAAACCATGGATAGACTTGAAGAGGCCTTTCTCAAAATATGGTGTCAAAGAAGACTCTAATATGCTCCTCACCTGACTGAATAACCTTGCCAAATATGAAAATGAATCCATTCGGGAGTTCCACACCAGATTCGAGACTTTACTGCAAAGAATTCCCGCAAGCCATCATCCGAAAGATGACTACCTCATCCATGTTTACACCAGATCTTTCAATGGACAACTAGGGTATCTTCTTAGAGATAAAAACCCCCAGTCCATTCAAGAAGCCCAAGAGCTCACTACTAAAATAGAGGGAAACCTCCTTTCATCCAAGATTGAGCCTTTTGCTAATCCAAGGGGGAGAATAGACACTAAACCAAATATAGTCCACAATGTTGATCCCACTCCAGATCTATGTATCAGTATTTCCAACCTACAAGCCTCTATGGATGGTATCATAAAAAATCAAGAGGAAATGATGAACAAGATTGTCAAGTTAGAAAGAACTCAAACCCAGGCACCCAGGGTCCTGTACAAAGGACAATTCCAGAAAGGGGGCCAATTTTATAAACTAAAGAATGAGCATGAAGTTCCAAACACCTTGGCCCCAAACGTTGTTGATGAAAATCCTTGGTGCCTGGAATGCAATGAAGCACATTGGGAGCATGAGTGTCCTTACAATAGTGTCCATCAACAAGTCAACAACATGGATTGTTTCATGGAGTTTCCTCAGATAAATATCACGGATGCAGAACATCGGGAAGCTGTGAAAGAAGTAGCCAGATCAACAAGGATGGTGGTAATAAACAACCCGGATCATGAATCACAAGAAAAGCTAAAGAAACAAGAATTTCAGGTGTACAGAAGAAAGAATTTGAAACAACCCACTGTTGATTAGGCAAAGCCCCCACCCCTGGACATGCTTCTTCCCAAGACATCCAAGGTTGGCAAGGTTGACCTGAACTTTGACTTTGAAGTGGAATTATAACAAATGCATGTAAAGGTCCCCCTGAGAGAAGCAATCAAGATCCCATCATCAAGGAATGCTTTGACACTTTCTTTTCTGGATCAGATGAACCCATGGACCCCCCTTATTATTTTGCAAGTTGATCACTTCAGGGTCCAATATGGTGAGAACCCTCCTTTCTTCATGACGTTGGCAATGAATGACAAGAACCTCAACAATTGCATGTTAGATACAGGTGATGGTGCCAACATGATGTCACTCAAAGTCATGCGAAAAGTGGGTTTGAAGGTCATAGGGCCTTATAGAAATGTATGTGGCTTCGAATCTAAAGCCATACCCACACACGGGGTGGTTGCGAATGTTGAAGTTTTCCTAAAGGAGTACCCAGAGAAGATGGTTCACATTAACATCGTGGTAGTTGAAGTCCCAGATGTGTGGGGGATGTTGTTATCTAGGAAGTTTACTGCAATGTTAGGTGGCACCCTTGAGATGGACCTCACATTCTTGCAATTGCCTTTGAAAAATGGAACGATGGGCTGTCTCTTCAATGTGCGAATAACTGGGGACCATATGCAAGATATTACTCACCCTGTCAATAATAACAAAGCATAAAATGAGATGATACAAACTCTTCAAAAGTATTCTCCAGAGGATATGCCCTTTGCAACAGAAGAGGACTTTGATCAGATCAAATGGCCCAAGAAAGAAGAATACCAACAACTCCTAGATGAATTCAAAAACAAAGAAATTGGGACGGTGAAGATATTAAATAAATATGAAGATGACGTACAAATCCACCCGTCTCAACAGGAATTTTTTATAGCAGAACCCCACCCCCCTCCCTCAGCACAATACACCAGGGTTGTCCAAGGAACGACCAAATACAAAGTCAAAAAGTACAAGGAGGGAGACATGGTATGGATGTGGGATACCCAAAAAGGAGATCCAACTATTGTAAAAGGAAGCACTCAGTCATGGCTCGGACCCTTCAAAGTTGGAATGGAATTAGTTAACGACTCATATTATCTATCCACTTTAGAGGGAAGAAGGCACCCATTACCTATCAGCGGGCACCTCCTCAAACCCCACCAAGGTGGGGGGACCTGACTTCACAGGTAAGTGCAGGTAAGTAGACATTTTGTATTCGTGTATTATACCATTTGCATTTCATGTTAGTTTGCTTCCACATTTGCATTATTGATTGTTTTCTTTCAGTTCGTATATATATCTATGTATGCTGGGGTGGCATTACCGCCCCATTTTTGTTACTGATGCCCCTATCGAGATTGAGAAGGTATGTAGGTTATGCCAGAGATAATGAGGTTCTCATGTGCTCTACGGTGAGCACATGTCCTCGAGCTGGAGCCAGATGTTATCCCCGTTTTTTAGGGATAACTAGGAGATCATGTCTCGAGGCCTAGAGGTCCTAGACATGGAGTACCGAGAGTAGGATTGACTTGAGCATGGACCTGGAGGGCCTATCCTTTTCTTCTTCCATCAGATTTGTGTTGTCAGCAGCAACAACATCCATCACCATTGGCTTGTTCTTGTATCAGAAGAGGTTCTTGCTCCATGAGGTAATTGGTCTAGGTATCATGGTATGTGTCACTTTTGATCATTGAAACTTTTAAATATATGCATCTGATTCCTTTTATCTCTAACAACTGCTTGGATCTTACATTAGCCCACTTGACCATGCTTGGGGAGATTGACAGG
>JASDQU010738073.1:55756-93916 GCA_032191745.1 Picea mariana | reverse complement strand
CAGGTATCATGGTATGTGTCACTTTTGATCATTGAAACTTTTAAATATATGCATCTGATTCCTTTTATCTCTAACAACTGCTTGGATCTTACATTAGCCCACTTGACCATGCTTGGGGAGATTGACAGGGTGCCCTAGCAAGCCTGTGCCCATAGGTCTTGGTTTGCCACTGGGGAATTTCTGAAAAGCCATCATCCGCTCCCATCATAGCACCAATGTTTCATCTTATCTCCCGCTCATTTATCCCATTCCCCTTGTCTAGGCATTGGGTTGACCTATTTGTAGGATTGCACCTTATCTCATGGGAAGAAGGGCCTAAAGGCCCAGAAGGTAAAAGCAGTTGGTAAAAGACAAAAGCCTAAAAATGAAACCTCGAGATGCTTCACCTAGGGATCCCCGAGAAGGCAATAAAAGGCCTCTCAACAAGAAACAAGAGGGACCCAGAAAATAATAAACAAGACCTAGTCAAAGGATAGGGGGTCTCATCACGAGCCAGCCTATTAGGTTCATGGGTATCGAGCAGTATGACATTGCCGCCATCTGGTTACCACGCCAGGGCAGTGACCTTTGGTTGCATGGCAAAGGGAAAGGGGGTCTCATCATGAGCCAACCTTCTCATCTATGTGAAAGTACTTGTGGGTAACACTGTCAGCTCTGGTCACCATGCCAAGGAAGTGTCCTCTGGTTAGCCCTTGAATAAAAAAAGAAAAATAAAAAGAAAAAGAAAATAAAAGAATAAAGGCAAGAATGGGCTTGGTAAAAATGCATCCATGACAGGTACAACTTTCCTTCTACAAAAGCACCCACAGATAACATTATGCAACCTTGGCCCTCACTGCACCCACATGTATGGACATCCCCTAGCCACATCACCTCACTTATATGGCTTGGATGAAATCCTCTTAGAAACTTTCCTTTTCTTGTGGATACTAGCCCCATAGGACGTCTTGTCTTTTTCTCCAATCTTGTATTGCAGGTTTTTGTAATGTCTTTGAGCTATTGACTGATGTATTAGGGTTTTTATGCATATGTTTGATAATATTGATGATGAGATGTGATTAACATTGCTATGATCCCGGTGACTGATGAGCCCATAGAGGGATTTTCTTTTGATGTGCAGGATCATGCCCAACGAACATGTACCATTTGGACCGATACACATGGGGAGATGACCAGTTCGAACCTCCATGGGGCTGAAGAGCCCACTAGATGGATGTTGAGACCCCATCAGGGGGTAGAGACATGATGGAGATGGATTGGGGATTTTTCACCGAAGAGGAAGAGGACGTTCCATCAGAGGCACACTAGACCTAGGGGGAATGACCCCTTTTCAGTGGAACGCTAGCCTTGGAAGGCTTAGGACATCCCCATCTTCACCATGACATCATCCAGCTTCATGGACACTTTTGGAGGCTGACTGGGTAGCAATGGCATGTGTGGCATGTTGGAGAGGCCCCTGGGGGGCTAACGTTTTGCTCCTAGATGTCTCATTTTCCCTAGAAGGGGCTAGCACCTCCCTTGAAGGGGATTGTACTCTCTTTGCATCTCTATTAGGGTTTTAATTTGACAATTTAATGTAAAAACAATATTATTTCGACATTATGGCCTTGTCGGCCTTTTTATGACCTAAAAAGTAAAATTTGGTCATTGATACACTATATATTGAGGGTTAGGACTCTCATTTTGAGGATTAATTATCACTCACTCATAGTGAGGTCTGATTTTTAGCACCCTATTGGGGTTTTTGGCTGAACTAAGTGATACGCACTTGCTGAAGGAAGAGATTTTTGGCATTTATGGTGTTTCTCTTGAAGGAAGGTGTTACAACTAGGGTTTTCATGGTTATTTCTTAATGAATTGTAAGTGTTTCTTCTGCAAAACTTCTTATTGAATGGTTGTAGTTTAAATTTCTTGCATACTTCTTATAAATATTGTTGAATCAAAACCCTAGGGGACAAACACACAAGTAGTTCATTGTCGCATGTCCCCTGATAGATAAACCTTTAGCCATTGAAAGAGAAGAAGAGAGCCTAGCCATAGCTACACTCCTTGCTTCTCTCTCCCCTGTGCTAGTCGTACCTTTAGAAATCCAAGAGAGGGAGACATCCTAGTTCTAGGTTATCTACACCTAGGGCCGTTTTTCCCTTAGGGTTTGAAGAAAGAGCCTTGTTGCAGCAACACTCTCCCTCTTTAAGCTCTCTCGTCTTGTTTTTGTGCTTTATCTGAGCTAGCCATTTTCTAGGAAGGAGGAGAGAACACGAGGCCTTGCTTTTGCAACACCAGAGTGAGCCTCTGTCCCCTAGGGTTCCGTCTTTGAGGCCCTGCTTTAGCAGCACCTTGAAACCTTTCCCTCTAGTGCTTTGGAATCTCATCACCTTCAACTTGTGCGTCCTTCACTTTCTGACTCCATTTAACCCTAAGGCACTGATCTCCAGCCTCTAGTGTTGAAGTGAAATCAAATCCAAACACTCTCAAACTTCTTTTAAACTGAAACCCTAACTACACTAACCCTAGAATGTTGACGTCACCCTTGGTTATTTCATCTTGATGCAACAACGTTTCATTTTATAAGCAATTGAATGGTAGTTAAGAGCATTTATTGGATTGAGTGTCGATTTGTTACATTGAATGCTATATCGTTCCAGTATTTACTGGCAAGTGACATATTTATCATTGTCATTTTGCAAACATTGATTTCGTCAATATTTATTGTCAAATTGCTTACATTGAATATCAGATAGTCACTTGCATATGAAGTAATATCCCCATTGAATATAGCTTGCATATATCTTTCTTGATGTTGTCTTGTTCCAGGTAGGTACATATTCTTTGGGGGTTACTTCAAATTGGACTTTGGTCGGACTATCTTTTTGGGTGGTGATCTGTGAATGGGGAACTATCTTATTTCTTTTAAGCCTTTGCCTCTTCAAAGCCACAGGTCACCGGGGACGTCTCCCCTGGGCCTAACCTCCCTAAATAGAAAGAACCTCCACATTGTGGTGACATTGGGTGGGGAAGGTTATTGTTTCGCTAGTTTGACCTACTATCCTTTAGCCTCTCTCCCATCTACAAACTGTGCGATAACAGGTCACTTGGCCGACTTTCCTTTTTTTAGGGTTAACCCACTTCTAATTTCTCCATTAAAATTATTATTGAAATAATTTATTTTGTATTCAACTTGAATTATAATACACTCATAACTTCACTTTATTATTTATCCTTTAAAAATCTCTTAAACCACTTTGACTACTTTGACCTTTTGGGGCTTCTAGATGACATATGAGGGTCCTCCAACTTTGTAAGGCCATAACTCTCAAACCGTGAGGAGTTATGTGATGTTCCACATACCAACAGAAATGGCATGACATGTAATATCCATATAGAATAGTATTATCTGAAAATATATCATAACTCATACAGTTACCCATCAAACAAACCTGGGGTCTCCAAATTCTCATGGCCATAACTCTCTAACCGTGAGGAGTTATGTTACGTTCCACATACCACTGGAAATGGAATGACAAGAACTATCCATCTAGGATAGTTTCCCTGACAAATTCATTGTCCTTCATCTCATTATTCCACAATTAAGCATGGGTTCTCTTACTCCGCAAAGCATCTTCCTGTGAGGGATTTCACCATAAGGGGACCACTTTGGAGTTCATCCATATTTACTTCTTATTAACCATGACAAAGAAATAATGAGTCATATTTACATAAAACTATATTGGGTCCATTACCCAAACCTTTGTGCTACGGGGCTTTCTTCAAGGGTTGACATCAATGCCAACCAACCTTAATCAATAGTCTTCTCTTTATATTATCCAAGACAAACATCCTTTTCTCCTCTAAAGCCAAGAGTGCATTCATTCTTTGAGAGATATTGGAAGAATTTAATTCTTCAACCTGTAGCATCAACCTTAGAGAAGAAAGTTCTAGCTCTGGAGGCATAATGGATTCTTGACCATAAATAAGATGGAAAGGAATGCAACCAGTGCTCACCTTGGTGGTAGTGCGATCTGCCCAAAGGGTGTAAGTGAGGAGAGTGTGCCATTGATGAGGCTTATATTCAATGAGCCTCTAAATAATTCTAACCATATTCTTGTTAGTAGACTCTAGAGGTAAAAATTTTAACCCGCAGTTTAGCTAGAAACTAAGTCAACTTAGCATAAATAAGAGTGGGACCGTTTTCTGTAATAATTTCCAAAGGACGACCAAATCTGGAAAAAATATTAGTATCAAGGAAATAAATCACCTTCTCATCCCGTGAAATCTTAAGTGGGACAACTTCAGTCCATTTCGTAAAAGAGTTCATGGCTGTCAAGATAAAAAATTGCCCTGCTAAAGATGGAGGATTAATAGGACCAATAAAGTCCAGACCCCATTTTGAAAAAGGAAAGTCAGGGAGGACATGTTGTAAAGGAATGACATAAATACGTTCTTTCCCAGTGAACTTCTGGAACTTGTCACAAGATCTTGAAAAATTATAAGAATCACGAAAGATTGAAGGCCAATAGTACCCTTTCTTGGTAATTTTAAAAGCAATAGTTTTAGCACAAAAGTAACCTCCTACATGAATAACAGAATCTGAAGATCCATAAGTCTCCTGTAGCAATTTATATGCTTCCTCATTATTCACACAACGAAGTAACATACCATCGACATATCTCCTAAACAAGAAGTCTCCTAAAATGACATATCTGGAAGATTCCAGACGAAGCCTTCTCCTTTGATGGGTATCTAAGTTATCTAGACATATTTGATTTTGTAAGTAATACACCAGATCTTCGTACCAGGGATGTTCAACTACAGGAAGGATTTGACTGTAAATATAAAATAGTGATGACAAAGAACTATCTTGTTCATCAATTTCTTCACTTGCTTTTGCATGCTGAGCTAAGTGAAGGGCTAAGTCACATCCCTTAATGGTATTATAAGTCAGGATGGTTAAATCATGCTTCTGGATATTGGCAAGCCAATGTGAAAGATTCCTTGAAAGATAAGTCCGTGAGAACAAAAACTTAACAACAGGTAAAGGGAATTTTACCAGCATGTGCTTACCTAAGATAAAGTGGTGAAAATTTTCAACAACTTTGACAAGAGAGAAAGCATACTTTTCAATATAATTAGAATATTTAAATTCATCATTTGACAAGATTTGAATCATGTAAGCTATTGGTTTCTCATTAAATTGGTCATCACATTGCATGAGGATAGCAGAGACTGCTTCCTATGTGGCGTTAGTATATATAATAAATTCTTTCTCAAAATCTGGCTTCGCCAAAACTGGTGCGAAACTAATTTCCTTCTTGATCTTTACGAAAGCCTTTTTGACATCATCATTCCAAGAAAAGGAGCGATATTTCTTAAGTAGATTGTGAATTAGTTTGACCATTATAGCAAAATCAGGAACAAACCTACAAACAAAGTTGATAATACCCATAAACGCTTGAACATCCTTTTTGGAAGTAGGAGTAGGAAGATTTAGGATAACAAAAATCCTTTCGGGATTAATGCTTATTCCTAAATTAGAGACAATGTGTCCAAGGATCTTTCCCTTGGTAACGCCGAAAATAGACTTATAAGGATTTAAAGAAATGCCAAATTTCCTGCATCGCATGAGAACCTTTCTTAGATGACCAAAATGATCTGATCGGTTTTTTGAATACACAGTTAAGTCATCAAGATAAATATGAATAATTTTACCGATCAAATCGTCAAAAGCTATTTGCATAGCTCTTTGGAAAGTGGCACCTTCATTAGATAATCCAAAAGGAATACGTTCATAAGAAAATTTTACGTCCCCGACCATCCATGTCGGGCCACGCTACGCCAGAGAACTCTTATGTTCTCTCTGCGGAACATACTGTAACATACCCAATATCCAATTGAGCTATGCCACATAAATTTTTCGAACTGCATGCACTTAAAATATACACACAAAGAACTCTTACAGAAGATTTATATATAAAAATGTAAACATACAAATACATATGTAAATGCACAGATTCATAATGAAATAACATTAAACGTATACATGCAACATATACAGACAATGCCCATAAATATACAGACAGTTATAAACACGCATAAGATAAACCCATAAAATACACATGTAATTAACAATGCAGCATGTAAATGTATCACATAGTTGACACTTATCTTGGTAAGAATATCACCAACTACGTGAAGACCTTCCACGAACCTCCCAACCTTAGACCACACTGTTCATCACTCTCAATAGTGAGTCATCCTCGAGTTGGGACTAAACTCCACCCGGGTAAAGGGGATTCCTAACCAGGCTAAAGGCTCATAGACAACAGGAAATACGTTGTCTCAGGTGCCAACTCAAACTAACAACCTACAGTCCCTCATTCCCCACATGCCTATCCCACCCAGAAGTGTGCCCCTTCTCTGCTCAACAGTCCTTCGACTGCCCCACTTCCTTTTCGGGCTTCAACAATAGGTTGGACAAGAAGTCTCAGAGCACTGTAGCTGCAGTTTAACACCTTCAAGAAATCAATTCCCATCAATTATATAACCCAAAGAATTTATCACAGGCCTGACAACCCGCCTATTCAATATCCCACGGGCCTAACAACCCCCTTCTTCAGTCCATCTCCCAAGCTAACCAGATACACCAACACAAAATGGATATGGATACAATTTCAGGTACAATCATGAAGATACAAAAGATAGCTTAATGGGTGTGTGTATGCTCATGGATGATTGACTGGATGACTGAATGATGGGAAGAATGATGGAAAATATGGGAATATGAACTATGTCCCAACAATATGTATGCATGTCCCCAACTTGACACTTGTCATGCTGGGAGCTACTTTGGCCTGCTTGTCCCCAACTTTAGAACTTAGGATAAAATAATTATCCATACTTTATGATTTAAGAAATATTAATATAATATTCCTTTTTGGCTTAAGCTCCCTATCTTATTCCCTTTTCCTTAAATTTTAGGCCCCTCCCTTTCCCTAACTAGTGGAGTTTAGTCCCTCATCTCTTTTATCGTGGTCGGTCTACGCGCAACGGTGTATTTTATATTAATTATGAGATATATACAAAAGTAGGTGCACTGGCCTTTAACATGTAGGCTCTTTGGACTAATCAAAACATAAGCATCCTAGCTTATGATAACTGGCTCACCAACCTATAAAACACAACATATACAAAAAACCTCGTTAGCCTCAATATCGCACACACTTAAGATGATGCACGCGGTATCCTGAAATGTTCACACTTTGTCATTTTACTGCGCAGTACATGCACACACTATGCCATGAAAGGTGCATACAAAAAGATATCAAACAACTCACCAACTTAAGTACATTTTCATTTACATTACAATTGGGTTCGACCTAGAGATATTACAATCCCCTCCCCTTATTTATGCACTGTCCTCAGTGCATCATGTACCCATATACAACGAAATTTCAAAAGTCCTCAAAAATATGCGGGTATTCTTCCCGCATTGCATCCTCATGCTCCCATGTAGCATCCTCAGGACCGTACTAGGTCGATTGGACCTTTACAAGCCCTATGGCTCGATTCTAGAACTATTTGATTTTCCGGTGCAGAATGCATACCAGATGCACTTGAAAAGCACTTTCTTGCTCCACCTGAATCACATTCTAATAAATAACATGATTAACATTAGGTATATATTTCTTGAGTAATGATACATGGAATACATTATGAACATACATAGATGCAGGCAATGCAATCATATAAGCTACTGGACCAATCCTCTCTAGGATTTCAAATGGCCCACAATAACGAGCTGTCAACTTTGAACAATTTCCCAATTTCAGGGAACTTCTGTTGGCTTTCACTTTCAAGAACACATGATAACCCATTTTAAATTCCTTGAGAGTTCTTCCCTTATCAACATAAATTTTCTTCCTGTCTTGGGAAGCCTTTAAATTTTGTTTTATTTTTATCATTTTCTCCTCCATTTCCCTAAGCAAATCTTGCCCAACCACTGCTATGTCTGCTAGGTTATCCCAACTTACTGGTGTGTTGCACTTTCTACCATAAAGGGCCTCAAATTGGCTCATCTTTAGATATTCTTGGTACCCATTGTTCTAAACAAACTCTACCAAGTGTAGGTAGTATTCCCATTTTGATGGTTTATCCATCACATACATCCTCAACATATCTTCAATCACTTGATTCACCCTCTCTGTTTGTCCATCTGATTCTGGATGATAAGTTGTACTAAAATTCAAATTTGTTCCAAATCCATTAAATAATCCCTTCCAAAATTTTGAGGTAAATTTTGGATCTCTGTCAGTCACAATTGTCTTGGGTATGACATGTAATCTAGCAATTTCCCTCATATAAACATCATCAACTTGTGAGTGAGCTTAACTAGAATAAAATGGGCAGCTTTAGTAATCTTATCCACCACTACCATGATATAATTATGTTGCTTGTTTGTTCTGGGAAGTTTAGTGATGAAATTCATGGTTACAACTTCCCATTTCCACTCAAGAATGGGTATTGGTTGTAGCAAACCAACTGGGTGTCTATGCTCAGCTTTTACCTTTTGACATTCCAAACATCTGGCAATAAAATCAACAACCTATTTCTTCATGCCTGGCCAATAATATTGGCTCTTGACACCTGCAATAGTTTTCTAATATCCCAGGTGCCCAACATAAGGTACATTATGCATTTCGCTCAATATCAGATTTTTCAATTCCTGAGAATTTGGTACATAAATTCTTCCCCTGTACATGATAATTTCATCATTATCTAGCTTATATTCCTCAATTTTCTGCTGCAAAATACCTTGCTATAATTTTTCCACTAATTCCTTGTATTGCAAATCTGATTTGGCAACCTCTATAATTCTGTATTTCAAATCTGATTGGTACATGCTAATGGTTGTAATATGCAATTCATGTACTCTTCTACTGAGTGCATCAACTGCTTTGTTCTCTTTTCCCTTGATATTTTTTATATCAAAGTCATATTCACTTAGAAATTCTAACCATCTGGTTTGCCTAGCATTTAGAGTTGGTTGATCAAATAAATATTTCAGACCATTATGGTATGTTCTCAGCTCAAACCTTTTCCCCATGAGATAGTGTCTCCATTTCCTCAAGGCATGCACTATGTCTAGCAACTCCAAATCGTGAGTGGCATAGTGTCTTTCATGATCCTTTAACTTCCTTGATGCATAACATATAACAAACCCATTTTGACTGAGGACACCACCAAGTCTCTCTTTACATGCATTTGTGCATACAATGAAGTCTTCACTTGGGTCTGCAATCCTTATTATTGGAGCACTTGTTAATAACTGTTTCAAGTGTTGGAAACTCCTTTCACAATCCAATTTCCACTGAAACTTCACACCCTTCTTTTGTAAGAAAGTGATTCGGTGTGCAATCTTTGAGAATCCTTCAATAAATCTCATGTAGTATCCTACAAGGCCCATGAATGATCTAACCTCTGTCACATTCTTTGGCGCTGACCATTCTCTAATGGATTCTATCTTCTCAGGATCCACTTCTATCCCATCCTTTGAAATGATATGCCCCAAATAATGAATTTTCTTATGATAAAATGAGCACTTGCTCAACTTGGCATATAACTGATGCTCCCTTAATAATTGCAACACCATCCTCAAATGATGTTTATGCTCTTCTTCTGACTTGGAATATATAAGAATGTCATCCAAAAAGACAATGACAAACTTGTCTAAATATTCTTGGAAAACACCATTCATTAAGCACATGAAAACAACTGGTGCATTTGACAACCCAAATGGCACCACTATGAAATGATAATGACCATACCTTGTCCTGAAGGTGGTGTTGCTGATATCTTCCTCTTTAATCCTTACCTGATGGTATCCTAACCTGAGATCTATCTTTGAAAAGATCTTTTCATCCTTCAATTGATCAAAAAGATCATCAATCCTTGGCAGAGGATACTTGTTCTTAACAGTCACTTTATTCAACTGTCTGAAATCAATGCACAATCTTAATGTTCCATATTTCTTCTTCACAAACAAGACTAGGGCACCCCAAGGTGACACACTTGGGCATATATACCCCTTCTTCAGAAGCTCTTCAATTTTCACTTGCAACTCCTTTAGCTCTAGTGTACTCATTCTGTAAGGAGTCTTTGACATTGGAGCTACTCCAAGCATTAATTTTATAGAGAAATCAATATCTCTCTTTGGGGGTAGTCCTAGTACCTCCCTGAACACATCTTCAAAATTTTCCAAGACTGCATAATCTTCCAAATTTGGCACCTTATCTTTAGGTGTCTCTTCCATATGTGATGCAAATATTTGCACCCTTTTATGTAACATTTCTTCAGCTGCAATGCTGAAATCTCTTTGATGGTTAATTCCCTGGGAACTCCCTGCACTTTCCTCAGGCTCCCTTCCTCATCCAAGCAATTAAATGCCTTGTTATGATAGTCTAGGATAGCATGATGCTGGTCCAACCAATCCATCCCAATTAGACAGTCATAGGAACCTAAAGGCAAGATGTTCAAATATGCCCTTGTGTTCAGTCCATTCATGTCCATAAGACATGACTTAACCATCTCATTAACTTTTCTTTTGGCTCCGGTAGCCAGTTGCACCAACCAATATTTTTCATGCTTTCTTCTTGGAAAATGCAAATTTTCCACCATCTTAGGATCTATATAACTATGACTAGCTCCTGAATCAATTCAAATAGAAATGGTTTGGTTGTTGATCATACCTTCCACTTCAATCATATGTGACTAAAACTCTGGTTTCTTGTTGTCTGAGGCTGCATAGATCCTTGGCATATTTCTTCCCATGTCCTCCACTATTTCATCTTGTTGTACATTGTGAACAATCCTCCCTTTTCACCTCTATGAGGAAAATCTCTGAACATATGCTCCCCTTTACAACCCCAACATTGAATAGGTGGTTGCATTGGCCTTTGACCCCCTGTCTCAATCGTTCTTGGTTCTCTATGAGTTTGTTGTCCCTACGGATTAGTTTTGAAGAATGGTGGCTTAGTTCCCTTCTTCCTCTGATCCATCTTGAATTTATTTTTGTCTTCCCAAGATTTTTGGAAAGTTGGCCTTGATTTTTGCTGATCATATAGGCATTTAGCTCACCTTATGGTCTCCTCCAATGTCTTTGGATCATCATAATCTATTTTGTCACTGATGAATTATGGAAATCCAATCAAATACCTTTGAATCTTAAATGTCTCATCCTTGATGAAAGAGACATACTTTAGCAGTTCTAAAAACCTTATCTCATCTTCATCTATTGTCGTACTCCCAAACTTGAGTGTAAAGAAATCTTTCATTTTCTTGTCATGGTATCTCTTAGTCAAGTATTTCTTCTCAAAATGCTTCTTGAATTCCCTCCAAGTAACACTTTTCTCTTTAATGTGATACACCTGCAGAAGATAATCCCACCACATGGATGCCTTTCCCTTGAGTTGATAGATAACAATTCTACCTTCTGCATGAGAATAATAATTATGCAATTGAAAATACTTTCTCATGCCCAACAACCATGTCTCTGCATATTCATCCTTCTTGTGCTCACCATCAAATGTAGGAGGTTTGATTTTGTTCATTTCTCCTTGTAGCTCATCCACCCCAGACCTCTTATGCTTCTTGACAGGGGATGAACTCAAGCTGCAATGTGCTCTCTCATTGGAATGCCTCGAGGGGTGATGACGACGTCTGCTAACACTTCTAGTTCTTCCTTTCTCATGAGGAAGCCTGTGACTTCCATATTTGCTTGAGACACTCTCCTTGTCCAATTTCTTTTGTATTCGGTTCAAGCTCTGCATTAAATTCATGTTGAAGTCATCCTACTGCTCCTTAGATTTCATAAGCCTTTCATTATCAACTTTATGGCTTTGGATATCCTTCTGTAAATTTTTAATGGTCTCTGCCATATTCATGTTTTCATTCCTTTCATCTCCATGTCCATTGGAGTTTGTTCCTTCAATGCCCAAATGGAAATCCATCCCTCTAATCTCATCCTCTCGAATGTAAGTCCCCTGTGCCTTTTCCATTCCTATGGAATCTATGTTGATCTTGATCTGATCTATTTGTTGTTAATTCTGTAAAATGTGTAGCCAACAAAACTTTGCCAGGCTAACTGTTTCAACAATTTCATGAAAATGTGAACCATTCTGGTTCAATAATATATATCAGAATTATTTCTTCTGATTTCATGAAAATTTAATTCCCCGATTGTTACACATTATTTTTGTCATCTCTATGACCGTTAATGATGTAAACCTATATGTTACCTTCAAAGGGGTCAATGGCCTGAATTCCTGAAGAAAGAAGAGAGAATAACTTTTCTTGAGAAAAGAAGTTGCATTTTCCTTTGGAAAAACCCTATAAAAAGAGAAGTTCGCAGGTTTCTATATAGGCAGGGTGCGAGAATGCCTGATTCTCACAGGTTGCACCATAGCTAGGTTACGATAGGTTCGTAGGTTGCTCTATAGGCAGGGTGCGAGAATTCTTACACGTGGGAAAAACGAGCGTTTTCTCGAATCTTCTAGAAGGAGAAACTTCCATGGTGAGGTGGCATCCGAATGGTTTGGATCTTACTCGCTTTCATGATTTAGTGGGATCATCCTAACCTCCTCACCTTATCCTCTTCAACTTATAAAAGGAGAGGAGCTCTCATGGAGAAAGTTAGCTTGTGAGCTTTGGTTAGCTTTGGAGCTTTTGGGATTAGCTTGGATTGGATTGAGTTTTGGAGATTTTTAGCTTGGCTAGATGAACCACTTTGTCAAGATAGATTGTGAATAGTATCAGATCTATGATCTCAGAATTCTTGAAGTGAAAGTGTGTGGGGAATAAAGGACAGTTGGAAGGGATCTTACGACATCAAGGTCATGGTTGTAATCTCTCTTTCACATTTAATATGATACAGCAATATGATTCTTTCCTATAAAGTTTGTTGTGTTTTATTGTATGATTCCTTGATCACATGCATAGGTTTATATTGAGTTTATGCTATTGCTATCACTTTGGTTGGTTGCGTTCTTTTGAAGGATCATCATTGTATGAACATTGGAACGGAGCTAGGATGGCGATGGTGAAAGGAAGTGATGTTTAAACGGTATGTCACCTATCCCTCTTTAGTTAGTAAATTCAATATTTAAAACTTAAGGAAAGCATCATGTTCTGGTGTGTTTTGTTCTAGATCTAGGTGGATCTAGGGAGATCAGTTAGTGTCCGCACCTACCAATTAGTCCGATAACAAAATTGGCGACCATACTGGGGATCAGATTGTTTCCTAGTTAGTCTAGTTTCCCTTGCTTTGATTGCTTGTTTTCTGGTCTCTGAGTCTGTGGGAAATCCATCCAGACTCTCTGGATCTGAAAGTTCACTCAAATTTAGTCCTTTTTCAAATTTTTGCTTGTTTACAGGCATTCTCGCACTGTACCCTTTAGTGGCCTGTGAGAAACACCTGAGTTCACACCCTGGTGTTAATTCCAGTGTGAACCCCTCATAGTCAACCTTTGTTCACCCTGCGAGAATCTTTGATTCTCGCACTGTAATACACTGCCAGCCTGTGAACTTGTTTGTAAATATTTTTGGATTGGGTCTTGTCATTTTTTTATGCCCAGTTTTGCTTTGAACAGCTGGATTGAACTTTTGGAGCCTATATTGATCTGTTTACAGTCTTCTTAACATTCTTTGAGTTGCTTTTATCCATCTTTGCTTTGTTTGGTTTTGAAGGATTAGTCTCTTGCTTTGAGTGTCTTTCAATTACAAAGCATGTGTTTTTTTTAGAATTGTTTAGGGAAAGATCAGATTTCTTCTGAATAGTTCTCTTTAAAAGAGAACTTTTAGTTTGGGTTTCTTTGTTTTAAGAAAGTTCATTATTGCTTTTAGTGAAATTTTTGAAACAAAAAGATTTAATTTCTTGCTTTATATTAGACTGGGGGCATCCTTGCATTTCAAGTAGCGAAATTGCATGATTCTTGGCGTTTTTTTATCTTAAATTATGAAAAATTTTGGCCATGAATCATGCATTGGTGTTCAGTACCTTTTTCTCATTTCTTGAGAATCTTGATATTGATGAGTTTAATATATTTTGGGACATCGTGCATATGGGAATGATAAATGTGTTCTCCTTCTCGTAGCATAGCTTTCATTTAAATGAAAAGAATGCATCTTCATATCTTTGCATAATTTTCGAGTCAGTCAAAACACCATATTGTTCACACCATTTTCCTCTTGAGTAACAACAACCATAAAATAAAGCGCTTATAAAAACTGATTAGATATTTTTTATATTTTCTAGTATCAAACCTACATTAGATTAGTTGTAGGGATTTGGGATAGGTGTGAAAGATAACTTTCCAAAGTTGCAAACAAACATAGAATCTTGAGTTAGGGAGCGGTTAAATCCACTTATAACATTTTTTCCTGGGAAGCCCTTCTGACACAAGGGTCAATTACGAGGTCGCATTGAGACTGGCAGAGTTACTCACCTTGCTTTGTTGGTCTTGGTGTAGAGGTTGCGCGTATTATAGGGGTCGCTTGAGAGGTATACCCACAATGATGAGTGGAAGCCTTTCGAGTTGATTTCAGGCTAGATACCCTGCCCTTGCGTGTGGATCGGACTGTCGACTATTTCCCCAGGCATCATTGTAGTAATTGGTAACCTTAGTGGCCTATCTCTCTAGGTTCTTTACATGAGGTGACTGTGGAGGGGCAAGTCTTCACGGTACCTGGAATCGACGTTGGCCAAACTCACTCGGGCTCCTTGGAGGGTATACCCATGATTATGTGTGGGAGCTTGCACCAGGGTGTAAGTCCGTTAAGTAGGTCGTCAACGTAAATTTTCCACCCGCTCTATCTCATCCCTTTCTTACATTGTTCCCACGACGTTGGATTTCATCACCAACTAGNATTTAATGGCGTCAGTTCCCGGAATGACCAATGAAGGAACCCCTGCTCCAGGGGAACCTTTTATTTTTCCTTCCTATGGAAACATCGGTCCTCCTCACATCGCTACTTTGAGCCTTCCAGGTCTCACTATTGGATTGCCAGTGTGGTTGTTTTCCACTCAGGTAATCCCGAATGCAATTAGTGCTTCAGTCACAAGCACTTCCCCCCAAGAGCATCAACCTCATGTTGATCCTTCACCTTCTTTACTAGTAAGTTCTTCTTCGCCTTCTTTTCTTGCAAGGTCTCCTTCCATTTCATCTTCTTCGTCGAGTGAAAGTTCCAAAGCTAGTAACCCGATGAAAAAGAAGAAGAAGAAAATAAATATTAAGAAGAAGAAAGATAAACAAGGGTCAAAACCTCCAACCACTGTCAAACATGTTGGAAAACAACCAGTTACTGTTACTCGTGTTGGGAGTGTTGATGATGTCAAGATCACCCAAACAACTCGTAAACCTAAGTACCCTTGCAAGCTTTGTAAGGGTAGCCATCTTCTTAAGGATTGCCCTGGTCTATCCAAGGTTATAGAAGTATGGTCTACACACCCTGACCAACCCATGTCATCGGCCTCTGAACAACATACTAATGACCTCCCGTCAACTATTCATGATACGGTTGGCAAGAAGAAAAATAGAGTCAAGTTCTCGTGTATGTTATGCAAAGGGAGTCATCTAACTCATCTTTGCCCTCATATGGACAAAGCCTTGAAATTACTGGAAGACATGACTGTTTCACAGCCTCAACTCCTAGTCGCTTATCACAAGCTTTCTCTCAACCCACTTGTAGTTGATGGAAAGATCACTTTGGTCCCTTCACCGGTCAATCTGATTGATCATGTCGTCAATCTGTTCACGTCCTTAGTTGAACCAGTTGACAAAGTGGTTGATCTGATACCATCCTTGGTAACCAATATCAAAATAATCATCAACATAATGAAAGATTGAGCTCTCATCCTTCTTTTATCTCCCCTTTCACCTTTTTGCTGACCCTTTTACCTTTTTACCCTCAAGTGACTTTTTAATTTATCTTTAGTAAAATCACTTTATTAATTTATTAACCCTTTTACTCCAAAAAGTGATTTATTTGACTTTAAAGCATTTATGGGCTTTGGAACTCACTTTTCATCCTCTCCAACATTTAAAGCTCTTCATTTCGGTTACAACGAGCTATTACACCAAGGTACCCCTCTTAGATAGTTTCTTAGAATGACAACCTTAGTGAAATCCATTAAATGATGCTCAATAATACTCCCAAATTACGGGAACAGTCGAAATGCAATGAAATTGAAATCTGATTGTGCATGAATGATCTCGATCATGAAATATGATAAGAGAACATCTAAAAGTATCATATAAGTCCTCCAAACCACCCGAGCTCATTGTTAACCTCAAATTACCCGTCTAGTCAGGCTGACATAAACCCATAAGGTCATCTCCAAATCCAAAGCAAAGGAATCCAAAAATGGGGGCATTACAGTCCTCCCTTCCCAAATATTTATTGTCCTCAAGCAATTCCATCACAACCCAATGATTAGTAAGTTGAACCAAACTGAAATTGAGAATGATCCAGGGTCCCAAACCAACTTGAAAGATGTGAAGTACTCTCTGCTCAAATAATTGTCATGCAAGGTACTAACACAAGAGGTCACCTGAATACTATCTATAGGTAGAGAAATCATGCACTGCAAAAAATCGATCAACCCTTCAAAGAATGGCTATTCTAGGGAACCAACCCAAAGCACCATATGAGAAAACTTCTGAAAGTAAGAACCAACTCTCCCCTCTCTATCAATAACTGAACTACCAAACCGTGTAATCCCAAGGTCTCAAGTTAATCTCATAAAGAAAACACCATGTTGATGTTGCACCACTCTGATCATAATCGTCTGCCCATTGTGCCCAAATTGTGTCTTTCTCTCCAGGAACTCCAAGCTGAAATACCTATAAGGGATAAACCCACTACCACAATTCATATCCTACCACGGCATCTCAGTGAAGTCGAAGTCTTCAAATCCACTGTCGGACTCAATCCTGTGTATCGGAAAAGAAAATGTGTCCTACCCTATAGAATAAGTCTCATAATATCCTCCCATGACAATCCAAAAATGAAATAAACCAATCATTGTCACAACTCTGCCAACCAATATCAAACTTTGAAGTGATATATAAATCAAACGAATTCCCAGATTCCAAGGCTAAGTTAGGAGTCCACCATCCCCAATACCTATTAACTCTTGTTGTGACACACGAATAACCAAGGAAATACAAATAAACAAAAATTTTGACTCTTGTTTTTCTATGCAACCATCTGGTGGAAATAAGGTACTAGGATTCAACTTTGTGCCTACTAATTTGTCGAGTTCCTACCCAAATGTACTAATAAATGTACTATATTCATCGTTTTCAATGTACTCAGGAAACCCATGGAGTTTAAACACCTCCCTGAAAAACAATTTGGTCACATGTGATGTCTCATACTTTGATGGAATCGCGAAGAAATGTGCCAACTTGGTCCATCGACCATCAATAATATAAATACAATCCCTGTCATACACCTCTTGTAGACCTATGATTAAATATGTTGACACACTCTCCCACTCATGTTCTGTTGACAAGTCATGCACTCACTCATATGTCTCAACACATTGTCCTCAAATCCCTTCCATGAGAACCTATCTCTAATATGTTGGTATGTCATGAAGTACCCAAGATGCCCTGCCCAAGGCGTATCATCTATAGCCCTCATGATCTCCTCCCTTAGTGTGGACTTAAGGAATAAGTATACACTATCCCCATAGTATATAATTCCATCCATCACTATGTACCTATCATCCTAAATGTGGCCATCCATCAACTCACAAGCAAACCAATCCTTGGAATATTCCACCAAAAGGTGGGACTTCCAATCAATTGAAATATCCATGAGCCAATCCCATATGACCTGGATCTCCTCCTAATATACCTGCACACCCTTCTCTCTCATCCTAATATGGATGGTACCTCAAACACAATTCAATCTCAAAAAGGTATACTGCACCATGAAGCTCATCCCTCAACTCATCGATCATGGGCAAACCAAACTCAATGGTATGCTCAAAGACCAAGTCAGGGGTCTCCCTAGAGGAATCTCTCCAGCCCCTTGGTCATGTTTATATGGAATGAAAGGAGATTGATGAGCGTACCTCACCATACAATCCTCAAGAAAAAAGGATGGGACAACGTTATGTCCTAACATATTGTCCTCACCAGAATTCGTCTCCTCCTCATACAGACTATCAATAAAAATATTTGCATCACCATTGTATACCCTTGTATCACTCTTCTCCCCTTTAATCTTATCATGTGCATCCACTCCACTAGTGTCACTTGAACCTGGATCCTAGATTGATGTGTCCACATTTGTGATACACCCATTCCCCTAATCAGCGGATGCATACACTTCCATGTCGGTTGGTCCACAAGGTATATGCTCAACTATCTCATCTGTAGCTATGACTTGAGCTTTCACTGGGCTCTCGCAAAGAGGTGATTCATGATCCCCATGATGAAAACTATGTGTATAATTAGAAATTTATTGATCATACAAATCTGAATGCCCCTAATGCTTGACCATCCCAAGAGCCTCTTCCCTCAAACTCTGAGTACCACTAACATCCTCCTATGATATGGCTGCAATATATAACTGAGTCTTCGTTGATGAATAATGTGCCAAAATCAACTCCACAGATGGCCCATCATCATCATCATAATCATCATATGTACTCTCAACCCATCCATCACATGTATTGGTGTTATCAACCCGATAGGACATCTCTAATGATATATTGGAGATTGATGTTTTGTCAACCCCATTGCACACCTCCTCAACTTGAGTAAATGCATGCACTTCCAAGAAGTCGTCATGGGGTTCTATCAAAATTCCCTCATGAGATGAGGCATCCCCATCACCAACCACTTCATATTTGAACTCTTATTTTTTCTTCCTAACCGATAAGTGTTGCTCCAAGCACTTAGAATGCTCTAACAATGTTGCTAGATTTTTCTAACCTTCTTGAGAAGTTTGAAACAATTATGCCAAGAGTTCTTGTATTGTCTTCATCTCATGTATGTGATGTAGTCCTCTTCACCTGGAGTCATAAAAAGAACATATAATACACAGAATAGCAGGAATACCAGCTTTGATACCATTGAAATGTCCCTCCTTATGGTTGTTATAAATTATATTGTTGTAAAGTTCTTAGTGAATTTTGTTCTAGGACTTTCATCAAACACTTTGATGATATACCCCAAACTCAATATAATAACCCCTCCTCTGTTGTTGTTATGTTTTGAGTGTGTTATTGGTTCAAGACTTTTTTCAAACACTTGAAAAAGAAGCCTAAATACCAATATAAAACCCTCTTATTGTTGTTGTAGTGTTTTTAAGTGTATTTCTAGGCTATGAATTTCATCAAACAGTTCACAAAGAACCCACTCTCTTGGACTGCTATTAGTTTATTAGTTTAATGTTGTTGGTTTATGTTTAGAAAAGTTTTGATTTCTTCTCTTAACAATATCAAACACAAACACAGTGGGTGTGGCATATAAAAGGAGGGTTTATTGCATTTAACAGCATAAAACAACTAGTACATTTATGCAAAAACTAACCACTTCTTATCAGTTGTAAATTCAATATTATTTCAACAAACTACAACCAAAAGAAAGGTCTTACAATTTGACTTGTAGCTAACAACAATTACCCAACAAGTACAGTTTTTTCACATGTATTAATTCTGACTTGTTAGGCCACCAAAAATGTGCACAAATTGATAAAGAATCATGTTGTAACTAACACCAATGACTTACAACTTACAGACCCTTTATGATAGATCCATTGTTGCAAATATGATATGATGTCCCTCTAAAATCCCATTATCTATGTTAGATTGCTTGGTCCCCTCTCTAAGCCGCCACACGAACCATAAATGAAGATACAGCCTCCTTGAAGACCCTACAACATGCAAAAGGGGTGAAATTGTTAATATTATGGTAGCTGCGGGAGGTATTTACCCCCACGTGTGAACCTGACGAGAATAGAAGACTCCAGGAAGCAAGAGAAACCCTAATGAGTTGGCTAATAACTCTAGAAGCCTTGTCGGCTCAAGAAGATAATTTATATTAGGCTATTAGCCTCCAAGAGAAGAAGTTGGTCAGAAATAATAATAATATACTGAACAGACACATACCCAGAAGGAGAAGTCGACCCCAGCAAAACTGGCAGGATTACTATAAATACAGGGCGCCAGTTCTCATTTGTAGCATCTTAGAATTGCAGTTATGTAGTTTGGTGCACACTGCAGTTGCATTCTGGTGGGCAGGTTTGGAGGAGGGATGCAGGTACAGCTGCAGCAGCAGCTAGTTCTCAGTTTTGGCTTGAATATCTCTTGGCTAGGGTTTGGAACATCTGATCATCTTTTTTTGTGATGCGCTATCCTTGGGGATTGATGCGCTGCTCTTTGTTTGGCTATCTAGCCTAGGGTTTGCTTCCGGAGGAATTCTCAGTCAAGGTTAAGGTGCTCGAAGGGAGGCTTCGACCTGTGGTTTGGTGACGAGGGTATCGTCAATGGTAAAATGAGCACACCATCTTCTATATTCTAACAAGTTACGGGCCCACACCCCTTCAGTCAGCCTAAAACATTGGAAGGAAACATAGCCGCTAGATATTGAGCTCGTTGAGGAACTGCTGCTAGGGTTACTAGCAGGAGCAACTTCCAAAAGCACTGCAGCTAGGGTTACCAGCAGAAGCAGTTGCAGAAACCCTAAACCTCTTGTTGAGGCACCTTAAGTGACGAGATTGACCTAATCTTTGGATAGATCAGTGCACCCTAGCCCAGTGCATCTCCTGGTACTCTCAGAAGGACAAGACGTGAAGTTTGGATTTTTGGTCAAATCTAGGGTTTGACCAAGTCAAGCAAGCCATGACAAACTCTATGAAGTCTGAGAACAAGATAGATGGAGCCACTAACTTTAGAGCATGGAAGACAAGGACTGACCTCATCCTTGCTAAGAATAAAGTGTTGGACATTGTCAAAGGAAAGATCGTGAAGCCAGAGTTTGAAGAAGGAGAAGAGAAGGAACCGCGGAACATTGCAGCTATGGAGAAGTTCAAAGATATTGACATCAATGCCATGAGTATCATAGTGGATTCCATAAAATACCACTTGATACCCTACATCTCCCATCTTGACTCATCGAAGAAGATGTACGATGCCCTAACAAATCTCTTCTCAGTCATAAACATTGGACAAGTTATGAGTCTGAAGAATGAGCTCCGTAACATGAAGATGAATGAAGACGACAGCATAACATCATACTTTGTAAGGATCTCCCAGTTAAGAGATCAACTACAAGCTATTGAAGAGATCACTTCAGAAAAGGAATTGGTGAACATAGTACTCAATGGTCTTCCCAAGACATGGGATGCATTTGTCGCAAGCATGAACACAAGGAAGGAGTACCCGACATTTGAAGAACTTTGGACTTGATGTGCTCAAGAAGAATCAAGGATCAATGCAAAAGAGAGACCCCAAAAGAAGTACGATGATCAAGGCTTCACAGAAAGATTCAAGAACTTCAGAAACAAAAGGAAGTTTGGTTCAAGGAGGAAGCCAAATCAAGAGAAAGACATTTCAGAAATACAATGCTTCAACTATCAAAAGTATGATCACTACAGGAACCAGTGTCCCAAGCTAAAGAAAAGGAAAGAGAAACATGAAGCATCAGTTGCCGAAGAAACGGAACCTACAAAGAAGACTAAGCAGGATGGAAGAGACTTCTTCTACTAAAAAGGTAACAACATTCTTCTTATTTATGTACATATCTTGTTTGCAGCGTCTCTGTACGTATCTTGTATATTTATCTCTTAATGTGTTCCAAGAAGAACTATACCTATGGAAGAACAACAAGACAAGAATGAATATCATTAGATAATACACATGAAGAAATACAAATCATGTGGAAGCTACTGCAAGATAAGACTAATCAATCATGAAGAGACTTAGAAGTCAGACATCAAGAGGAATTAGAGAAAGACTTATGACGACAACTAAGACGGAAGCGTGGACTTGAATAGACAAGAGAGCCAATTATATATTTCAGAAGACAATAAGGATGCAGATGGAAGCGTGGACTCTATTATATATTGTAGAAGACAATAAGGATGGAGACGGAAGCATGGACTCAGTCAGACGAAGGAAGCAGATTATATGCACTTATACATGAAGCAAGGATCAGGAGGGAGCCAATCCTATGATCCATTGAAGATGATGAAATATATATGTATCCATGGTAGCAGTCATGAAAGATAGTACGTGTTCAACTCAACCACAGAAGAAGACCTCTTCAAAGAGAAGCCTTAAAGCATTCCTGGTTGTCCATCCAGATCCATGATCCTATGATGAAAGGTAGAAGTGGAATCTCTAGGGCATGGAATCTATAAGAAACTCCATGGACCCAAAAGTAAAAGAAAAACATGAAGAAGAACATGAAGATTCCAAGAAAGAAGAACCAGAACAACCAGTCATTATATCAAGAATCACAAGATTACCAGCCTAATATGAACTCACTAAAAGCAATCAAGCAGAAGAACTGAAAGTCGTGATGAAGAACAGTGTATGAAAGACTTATGAATAAAAGCATTGCAAGATTCAGAACCAAAGGTTCTCCTAGATGGAGGGAGAAGACTATGATGATTGATTGTTCCAGTACACCATACTTATCTCTATATAAGTCATTATATAATCCGCAACATCCATGAGTTGGAATTCTATATCAGATGAATGCAAAGAATGTTCTCCAGAGAAATTGAATAAAGAACGTATGAAGAGAAATCTCAAGACTTTGAGGCATACCAGAAAGAGACTCCTGTATGCAGACAAGAAGAAGACAACTTGGTGGAGAACCTCTAGTGCACAGCAGAAGCGTGGTGAAGATTTCCTATAATATCAAGATGACTACTCAGAAGATCAAATCTCGTGATGACAGAAGAAGTACCACATGGATATGTTCCAATTCTCTGACTATGATATACTCTATTGTTCAGATCTACATGAAGCCTTCACAGTGTTCCAGACTACAGTACAAGCATTACATTATCCATGATAAAGTCCAGAAGGAAGAAAATGATTTCTCAATACATATCTCCACATATGAGCAAGATAAGCATACATTTTGGTAAAGCCTCTATTCAAGATGAACGAACTTGCATACTCAAGCTAGATCTCGTGGAAATGACTCTCTTAGCTGGAAGGGAAGACTCTCCAAACTAGAAGAAGGTACACAAACATTTATTTTTTTGATTAAAATAACTCTCCAGTTAGAGGGAGCATTGAAAATATCATTTATCTTTGTAATTGAAAAATAGTCCAGATTGGACATATGCTTTCCTGTTCAGAAAGTGGATTGAGATTTCTGACAGACAGTGACTTCCCATTGTAGTTAACATGGGAGCAGACTTATTGTTGATGTATCATAGACAGCGACTTCCCATTATGGGGAGTGGTCTAGGATAGTCATTCTTCTTGGCAGTCACTCTGAGTAGTGGTCAAGTAGAATGGTCTGCCTCGTCGGGCAGTCATTCTTTTGAAGTTCACAGTTGTGAGAAGTTTCGAAGAATCGTCCGTTTTGGAGGTTGATGCAGGACATACATTCCTCGAGGGTTATACATTCTCTCCAGATTACACTTTAGTGTCGAAGGAATGGCCCAGGGTGGGGAATGGTCCGGACAATTACTCCTCGAGGGAAGACTCATTCTCTCCAGGTTACACTTTGTTTAGTGTCGGAGGAATGGCCCAGGGTGGGGAGTAGTCCAGGCTCAGCAATCAAGGACAATTATTCCTCGAGGGCAGACTCATTCTCTCCAGGTTACACTTTGTTTAGTGTCGAAAGAATGGCCCAGGGTGGGGAATAGTCCAGGACAGTCATTCCTTAGGGCAGACTCATTCCCTCCAGGTTACACTTTGTTTAGTGTTAGAGGAATGGACCAAGGTAAGGAATGGTCCAAACATTTCTCGAGGGTAGACTCATTCTCTCCAGGTTACACTTTGTTTAGTGTCGGAAGAATGGCCCAGGGTGGGAAATGGTCCAGGTTCAGAAATCAGAAATAATCCTTCTTCCTTGGTTGAGAAGAATGGAGCAAATAGCCCATTGTTGATATTCTATATTGAAGGCGGACATTCTTTCAGATCTCACAAACGTGAGTGAAAGATTGGCCCAGATAATTATTGTTGATATTCTATACTGAGGGCAGACACTCTTTCAGATCTCACAGACGTGAGTGAAAGATTGGCCCAGATGATTCAGTTTTTATCATAACATTGTTTCTATGCAGATGAAGATTACTGTGGTGGCAGGCATTCTTTCAGATCTCACATACATGAGTGAAAGATTGGCTCAGATGATACAGTTTCTATCATAACATTGTTTCTATGCAGGATGCTCTAAGATGTTTGTTATGAAGACTATATGACAGTAGATGAGGACTACTGTGGTGAATATGTTTCACTGTTCGCAACTATACGTTGTTGATCAAGTACTTGTGTGTTACTTGATGTGGTAGTGAACCACTGGATTGTAGTTATGTACTACTATGAATAGACACAGGTGTGTTCTATCCTTGTTCTAATTGACTTGAAGACTATCAGCAGTTTATTGGAGATAATGATCATTCAGATGAATGATGAACAGATATTTTCCAGACGGAAAATAGTTCAGAGCCTTTACTCCTCTTGTATCACTCTATGGTTAGAGTAACTTATCCAGCATCATATCTAACTACTCAGATGAAGTATGGTTTTGAGAGATGATGCAGCTGATGGTGATGGTGATGCTCATGATCTAGTCATGAAATAGTCTAGATGACTATATTGATGCTACCAGGTAAATGGTATGTTTTGTGCTCAAGTCCATTACTTTAAATACCTCTCTAGCTAGGAGGGAATGTTAATATTATGGTAGCTGCGGGAGGTATTTACCCCCACGTGTGAACCTGACGAGAATAGAACACTTCGGGAAGCAAGAGAAACCCTAATGAGTTGGCTAATAACTCTAGAAGCCTTGTCGGCTCAAGAAGATAATTTATATTAGGCTATTAGCCTCCAAGAGAAGAAGTCGGCCAGAAATAATAATAATATACTGAATAGACACATACCCAGAAGGAGAAGTTGGCCCCAACAAAACTGGCAGGATTACTATAAATACAGGGTGCCAATTCTCATTTGTAGCATCTCAGAATTGCAGTTTTACAGTTTGGTGCGCACTGCAGTTGCAATCTGGTGCACAGGTTTGGAGGAGGGTTGCAAGTGCAGCTACAGCAACAGCTAGTTCTTAGTTTTCGCTTGAATATCTCTTGGCTAGGGTTTGGAACATCTGATCAGCTTTTTTTGTGATGCGCTATCCTTGGGGATTGATGCGATGCTCTTTGTTTGGCTATCTAGCCTAGGGTTTGCTTCCGGAGGAATTCTCAGTCAAGGTTAAGGTGCTCGAAGGGAGGCTTCAGCCTATGGTTGGGTGATGAGGGTATCGTCAATGGTAAAACGAGCACACCATCTTCTATATTCTAACAGAAACGACCTTTACAAAGCCCCCCATGAGTTGTTGATATGGAGTATGATTTGTCTCCTCTAAACCTCCATGAATTGAAGATGACTAGTGCACCCTCCTTAGTAAACCTCACAATCAAAACCAAGCTACAAAATGAGTGGGAAAACCTCTTCCAAGTGCCATGAATTCTGCATATCCAAAACTCCTCTTCCAATGAAAAAAACCTATGAGAAAACTGATTGATTTCTCCAACCAATCTGTTGCAAAAGATGAATAGATATCCTCAACAATGGAATGCAAGTGGAAGATCTAAATGATATCCCTTCCTAATGTCTAGGGTGGAATATTTCACCACTGAAACATGATAACCTAGGGTGGAATCTTTCACCACCGAAACCAATCCAAACAAGGGTTTCACTCCAAACCCCAAAGACTCCATCTCTCCAAACCAATATCAAAATAATCATCAACATAATGAGAGAATAAGCTCTCATCTTTCTTTTATCTCCCCTTTCACCTTTTTACTGACCCTTTTACTTTTTTACCCTCAAGTGACTTTTTAATTCAAGTGAGATTGAACTTAGAGCCAAAATTCAGGTCAAAGACACACCTGATTTGGCAGCCTCATAGTACCTCACTTTTCTTCAAAATTGAAAATAATTTAAGTGATGGATGTCTTAATCTTATCCATCCATCTTGGAGAGTAAAGGAGAGTTAATCGCAGTCCTCCATCCTTATGAGATTATGGTTTCACTTGCTCATGGAAATATAAAGAAATTGATTTCACTAGAGGGGTGCATTATTCATTTGAGAGAGAGGGCGAACTTCATTGGAGTGAAGGGATTTTCCTAGGGTTTTTTGGAGAGAGATTTCAAAAAGATAGAGGAGGATTATTCAAGGGATATTGGCACACTTCTTCAGCTTTGCACAGACCACTACCTTCATACCTAAGATTCGTCATACAAGGTGACGCAGGGGCCATACATCTATACAGAGGCAAATACTGAGTTGTTTTGGTTCAAGGACGTGGGGACAGGACGTACTTATGTTGTAGAGGTAAAAATTTTAGGGTTTACTTAGTAATTTGGCTGCGCCAAAATTATTCGTAAGAGATCTCCATATTTTTGTTGCTAATCATAATATTCACAAATTTGTTGCAATGGTTTTCCCTCCGGGGGTTTTTTCCAGCGACTATTTGTTCAAAAATATTTGTGTACATGTGATGTGATTGTTGTTTTCTTCTATTGTTAAGTTCTTGGTTATTAGTTTTTTGTTGTGCAAATTTTGTTTGTGAAAATAACCTAGTTGTAACTAAAAATCAGAAATAGATTGTGGTCCATTTTCTAGGCTTAGAAAAATTCACATGGTATCAGAGCAGGACTGTTGAAGAAGTAGTATTACAAGCGGATCTACAGCAAAGGATCATATCTGCAGCACAGAAGTTCAGATCTGCAAAAAACAGGTTCAAATCTGCGGCACAGAAGTTCAAATCTGCAACACATAAGTTAAGATATGCATCACAGAATCATTTTCAGAAATGGCCATAACCTTGAGAATGGAACATAGGCTTCAGGGTGCTCAAAACTTTACGACCTGGAAGGAAAGGGCCACTATGATCTTGGATGTCAATGATGTCCTTGATCATGTTGATGATAAAGCAGCAGTTCCCAGGGATGCAACTTTATTGGTGGCATGGAAGAAGGGTGAAGCAAAAGAAAAGACCATACTCCTTGATGGGGTGAAGGATCACATAATCCCTCATCTCACCAGGAAAAAGTTCGCTAAGGAGATGTGGGCTTACCTTGAATGACCTTTACCAAAGTAAAAATGAAACAAGGTGATGGTGCTTTGGGAGATATTGAGAAGTACCAAGATGGATAAGGGGGAAGGTGTGGTTCACTGCCCTACTTGGTTTACACAGATCAGGGATGAGCTAGCAGCAGTAGGTGAGAACATTGAAGACTCTAAGTTAGTTCTTGTGGCACTAAATGGCTTCTCAAAGTCATGGGATGTGTTCGTGCATGGATTTGTAGCTCAGAAGAAGCTCCCTGATTGGCAGCAGTTATGGGATAATTTTGTGCAGGAGGAGATCATACTTGGTCAGTTGGGATCTTCATCTTCACCACAAATTGTGGATGAAGAAGGGTTAGCTCTTGCAAGCAAAGGCAAGGGAAAGTAGAAGAAAAAGAAGGATGGAAAGAAGAACATTGACTTCTAAAAAGTCAAATGTTTCCAGTGTCACAAGATGGGACACCTTGCCTCACAGTGTCCAAAGAAGAAGAGGAAGAACCAACCGCAGATGGCAGCCACTACAACAATGGATGAGTTTGCCAAAAGCTTCGAGGAGGATTTTTGCTTCATAGTCTGTATGTATAGCGCAACAATCTCAGACATGTGGTTTATGGATAGCGGAGCATCTTGTCATATGACAAGGAACAAGGAGTTTCTCACTAGGCTACAGGAGGGAGGTGTGAATCTGGTTATAGAGCTCGGAGATGACAGGCTCTACAAGGCGCAAGGGGTTGGCATAGTTTCATTTCATAGGGAGTCGGGTAAACCACTATGGTTTTTTGATGTACTATATGTTCTAGGGTTAACAAAGAACCTCATCTCAGTATCGACTCTACAGGATAAAGGATATGAGGTCAGCTTTTGTAAGTGAAGGGTGATCGTCATTCCAACAGGGTCAAGCGAGAAGATGTACAAGATGATCGAGGTTCGAGAAGAGGTGTACAAGCTTCAGTTTCAGCCAGGGAGAGCATTCGCTAGTACAACCATAGACATGGGAGAATTGTGGCACAGGATGATGGCGTACATACACTTTGGTGCATTGGAGCACTTGAGACAGGAAGTCATAGGGTTGCCTAAGTTCACAGCAGAGAAGCATGACCTTTGCAAGGGTTGTGCAGTGGGAAAATATGCCTGGAGACCATTTCCACCGAGAGAGCACAGACCCAAGGGAGAATTGGATTTGATTCATTTAGACGTGTGTGGTCTGATGAGTGTGGAGTCAGTGAGTGGCTTCAAATATTTTATTTTTTTCATAGATGACTACTCCATGAAGACCTAAATTTACATCCTGAAGGCCAAGGATGAGGTCTTCGATAGGTTCAAGGAGTTAAGGGCTCTAGTAGAGAACCAAAATGGCAAGAATATTTGGATTTTGAGATCTGACAATGGGGGTGAGTACACCTCCAAGGATTTTGTGGATTATTGTGCAGCAGTGGGGATAAATAAGGAACTCATAATTCCTTACAATCCTCAACAAAATGGAGTGGTCGAGAGGAAGAACAGGATTGTAGTCTGAGAAGCATGGGTGATGATTCATGATCAGGGTTTGCCATTGTTTTTGTGGGTAGAGGCTAGTCGCACTACTATATACTTACAGAGCAGGAGTCCCCACACAGTTTTGGGGAAGTTGACACCTGAGGAGGTATTTATAGGTACCAAACTGGATGTGAGTCATATTTTCATCTGGGGCAGCGTATGTTATTTTCATGTCCCTTTAGAGAAGAGGACAAAGTTGTAACCCACGGCGGATAAGGGGTTGCTTGTTGGATATAACGAGGCTTCCAAATCCTACAGGATCTTTGTGCCAATACGCAATAAGTGTTGAGTTTTGGTGTACCTCAGGAAGTGGTTCCCTTGTGGTTTGGATCCTCTAACCACAAGATGGATATGTTGGTACTCTTGTACTTTGTACTTTGTGTCTAATTTAACTTTGACTTAGGAGATTTAAGTCAAAAGTGAAATTTGGTCATTTTATCCTAAAGTGACTATTAATTCACTTTGTGGGTGAATTGAGGGGCATAAAGTAAACTATGGAAACTTAACCCAAAGGGGTTTTTAAGTTGATATTATTGTGGGATGATCTCAACCATTGATTAGGAATGGCTTGGGATGATCCTAGCCATTCACTTTTAGGTTTCCTTATGATTTGCTCAAGAAGGGTGCAAGAGGCCTAAGGACGCTCATTCACTCTTGTGTTCATTTGGAGAGCTTGAGGAGGAGCATGAGCATGAGTTTGGATGCATTGAAAGAGGGCAACTTGGGAACTTCTATTCATGGAGGATCTATGGGAGCTAGGGACCCTATTATTTAGTGGTGATCACACTTGCTTGGAGGAGGGCGCACACCTAGAAGGGAGAGCTACAGTTGGAGGAATTCATATTTGTTTGTTCCAGTGGAGAGGAAGCACACAAGAGCACATTTGTGTGCAATGGATTCTTCTTTAGAGCATTCAGGGTCAAGGGCACTTCACTTCAGTGGGATTGAGCAACAAAGGAAAAGGGTGCACCATGATTGGGCGCATTCACCTTCTTGGACTTGTATAGCATCTTGAGAGGGGTTGCCTTTGTATCAGGTTCATTTGTTTCATGTACTTCTTGTATCTCATGATTTAGACACCACTTATATATACTTCCATTCCAAACTGGTTTTCCATGGGGGATTTTATCCAGGGTCATGTTGACCAAAAATACTTGTGTTCATTTCTTGCATGCTTAGAGTGTAGATCAGCTTACTTGTATTGTTAAGATCTAGAGGAAGTGTTACAGCAAAGGACAGTTTTGAAGATTGAAACTTAGAGCCAATCTCAAGGTCAAAGACAAACCTTAGTTGGCAGCCTCATAGTTCCTCGAATTTTTTCATGGTATCAGAGCCTTGTTGGCGAAGGTTTGTTGATTTCTACAACATCTTGTGGGCAGTTTTGTGACATCTTGTTGGCAGATTTTGGACAGCTTGTTGGTAGAGTTAGTGGACATCTTGTGAGCATATTTGTTGGACAGTTGGAGGATTTTTTTGTGGACACGTTTGGACAGCCTTACTTCCGCTCGTGTGTCAAGTGGTGAGGTTGTGTTCTTTTGTAATTTTTGCGTCAATGTGAGCGTCGGTGTGAGATTCAGTGTGAGATTTAGTGGAAATCCATGTCGGTGTCCCAAATGCGAGCATAGGATAGGCTATACGAAGCTAGAAACTAGTCCCCTTGGAAGACTGGGATCACTTTCGTCTTGGAAAACCTTGAACTATGGGATATATTTCAAGCTCTCGTGGTGATTCCTCCTGCACCTTCTCCATCACCATTGTTGGATGCAGATTTCAGGAAGAATAACAACAAGGCGAAGAGGACTATTTGTGATGCGGTGAGGGACCACATCATTATCCATCTGACTGGTAAAGACTATGCATTTGAGATGTGGGCATCCTTGTGCAAGCTTTACCAGAATCCCAACCAGAACCGGAAGATGGTTCTGCAGGAGAATCTCAAGAGCATTCAGATGCTCGATTTCGAGACAGACACATCATACCTAGGAAGATTCACTCGAATCATAGATGAGTTAGCAGCGGTCGGACTCTTGCTGAGATGCCAAGACCCAGATACTCTTGGTGAGATGCCAAGAGGGAGAGACTCTTGGTGAGATGCCAAGAGAGATTCTTTTGGTGAGATGCCAAGAGTAGTGACCTTTGGCGATATTCCACGAGGTAGAAATCCTTGGTGAGAGACCAAGGTTGAGGATCTTGGTGAGATACCAAGACCTAGAGACTCTTGGTGAAATACCAAGAGATGTGACTCATATTGCATGCCATGAGTATAGGACCTTAGTGAGAGACCAAGGAGAGGATCTTGGTGAGATGCCAAGACCTAGAGACCTTTGGTGAGATGTTGAGGGAGAGATCTTTGGTGAGATGCCAAGATCTAGGTGATCTCAGGTAGGTGGAGATGAACTTCCATCTAGAGATCCGGGCAGGTCGACAGATCAGTGTCAAGGCAGGTGGAGCATATCAGTGTCAGGACAGGTCGAGCATATCAGAGTCAGAGGGTACATCCATACTCACCTAGGCCTTGCGAGGAGGCAAGGAAGTCCATAGTTGGGACAAGATTGATTGGGGAGAAACACTTTCCTCGGTAAGAGGGAGTGTTGAGTTTTGGTGTACCTCAGGAAGTGGTTCCCTTGTGGTTTGGAGCCTCTAACCACAAGTGGAAGATGTTGGTACTCTTGTACTTTGTACTTTATGTCTAATTTCACTTTAACTTAGGAGATTTAAGTCAAAAATGAAATTTGGTCATTTTAGCCTAAAGAGACTAGTAATTCACTTTATGGGTGAATTGAGGGACATAAGTAAACTATGGAAACTTAACCCAAAGTGGGTTTTGAGTTGAGATTATTGTGGGATGATCTCAACCATTGATTAGGAATGATTTGGGATGATCCTAGCCATTCACTTTTAGGTTTCCTTATGATTTTCTCAAGAAGGGTGCAAGAGGCCTAAGGAGGCTCATTCACTCTAATGTTCACTTGGAGAGCTTGAGGAGCAGCATGAGCATGAGGTTGGAGGCATTGGAAGAGGGCAGCTTGGGCGATTCTATTTATGGAGGAACTATGGGAGCTAGGGACCATATTATTTAGTGGTGATCACACTTGCTTGGAGGAGGGGGCACACCTAGCAGGGAGGAGCTACAGTTGGAGGAAGCTAGATCTGTTTTTTTAGTGGAGAGGCAGCACACAAGAGAACATTTGTGTGCAAGGGATTCTTCTTCAGAGCATCCAGGGTCAAGGGTGCTTCACTTCAATGGGATTGAGCAACAAAGGAGAAAGGTGCACCATGTTTGGGTGCATTCACCTTCTTGGACTTGTATAGAAGCTTGAGAGGGGTTGCCTTTGCATCAGGTTCATTTGTTTCATGTACTTGTTGTATCTTATGCTTTAGACACCACTTAAATATACTTCTATTCTAAATTGGTTTTCCCCGGGGAGGGTTTATCCAGGGTCATGTTGACCAAAAATACATGTGTTCATTTCATGCATGCTTAGAGTGTAGATCAGCTTACTTGTGTTGTCAAGATCTAGAGGAAGTGTTACTTGTTTTGAGTTATATTGCATGTGCTAACTTTGGGTTACGAAAACACTTACAAGGGCACCTCAAAGAACACTTAACCTACAAAATTTATGGGCAGAAAGTCACTAAATTGTTTGTTGTACTAAAATAGCAAAGGATAGTTTTGAAGACTGAAACTTAGAGCCAATATCAAGGTCAAAGACAGACCTTAGTTGGAAGCCTCATAGTTCCTCGAATTTCTTTAGTAATATCATAGTGTGTAGGGATGTACAGTTTGAGGAAGAGCGTGCATTGACGAGGTCTAGAGACTTACCAGCACAGGACAAGTAGGTATAGGATTTGGGAGTCAAAACTGAGGCAGCACAAGGTCAAACCATAGGATCATCGAGTCAAACACAGGGTACTGGTACAGGTACAAGTGTTGAGAGGGCTATTGTCGAACAAGATCATCATGAGAAAAATGATGAGGAGGAGCAGCGTGATGCAGTTCCATAGGAGCAGGATATTAGGCCATAGTCCATAGTCGGTGATTCTAGACTGGTAGGGCTTACAGAGAGAGACTTCAAATGAAGTAAACTACCCGATAGACTTGGTTACATGGAATTACTGACACAAATTATTGATGCAAAGCCTTCCACTTATGATCAGGCTACACAGCGTGGAGTGTGGCAAGAAGCCATGATGGAGGAGTATGCATCCATCATGAAAAATGATGTATGGCAGGTGGTTTCCAGGCCAGAAGGGAAGAAGATGGTTAGATCCAAGTGGATCTACAAGGTCAAGCATGCATAAGATGGAAGCATGGATAAGTACAAAGTGCACTTCGTGGAAAAGGGGTTTTCAAAGCGAGAGGGATTCGACTATAAGGAGACTTTTGCCCCGGTAGCTAGATATTCATCGATCGGGACTTTTATTTCTTTAGCAACAGAGATGGCCTAGCATGTTCACCAGATGGACGTGAAGACTTCCTTCCTCAATAGAGTTGTTGAAAAGGAAGTATATGTTGAGTATCCAGAGGGGTTTAAGGTCGATGACAGAGAGACATATGTTTGCAGATTGAGGTGAGCCTTGTATGGGCTCAAGCAAGCATCTCGGGTTGGTACTCGAGGATTGACAACGACTTGAGAGATATGGGTTTCCAGCAAAGAGAGGCAGACCTAAACCTATATTTTCTAGCAGGGGAGGCACCTCTCATATTGGTGTTGTATGTAGATGACCTATTTATGACATGGGATGAGCAGTTGATAGCAGACTGCAAGACAAATCTTGCAGCTGAGTTTGAGATGAAATACCTTGGGTTGATGCATTACTTCCTTGGTCTGGAGGTCTAGTAGCAGGATGGGCGCTTCTTCTTGGGACAAGAATAAGTAAGGAGATCATGTCTCGAGGCCCACATGTCCTAGACTTGGAGTGCCAAGAGGTGGATGACTTGAGCATGGCCCAGGAGGGCCCTTCCTTTATACAATGCGACCTCTTTATCAGCAGAAGCAGTGTCCATCCCACTAGCCTAGTCCTGAAGTAGCAGTAAGTCTTGATCCATGAGGTAATGAGTCTCGGTATCATGGTGTGTGTCACTTTGATTCTTGAAGCACTTAAATATGTTGCATTGGAGTCTCCTTCATTTCATAACGTTTTCTTGAAAATTATGCTCTTTAACTTGTTCATACCTGGAAGGGTGACATGATGCCCTAGTAAGTTGATCTTCGTTTAGGATGGGTTGCCACTGGGTGGGTCTATGAAAGGTTATCATACATTCCCTCCATACTTACCACTTTCCATCTTTATTCCTCTCATTTCCCCCCTACCTTTATTCGAGCATTGGGATTTTCCACACTAGGAAGGGTTGTACCTTGCCTTGTGGGAAGAAGGGGCTAAAGGCCTAGAGGGTAAAAGTAGCTGGCAAGAGTTAAAATCCAAAAATGAAACCTTTGAGATGTTTCTCCTAGGGATTCCTGAGAAAGCAGTAAAAGGCTTTTCAGTGAGAAAAGGGAACCCATAAAATAAATAAACACTCAAGGTATTAGTTGGTGGATAGGAGGTCTCATCACGATCCAGCCTATTATGGCCATGGGCATGTAGCAGTATGACATTACCATCTATCTGGTCACCAATATAGAGTAGTGAATCTTGGTGGCATAGCCAAGAGAAAGGGGGTCTCATCACAAGCCAGCCTTCTCATCTTCGTGAAATGTTTGTGGATAACGTTGTCACCTCTAGTCACCAAGCCAAGACAGTGTCCCTCAACTCTTCCCTTGAAGATTAAAAGCAAAAGATCAATGAAGCTAAGAATAAAAGGCAATGAATGGGCTAGGAAACAATGGCATCCATGACAAGGTGTAGCTCGCCCTCTACAAAGGCACCCACAAGAAATATTTTAATTTCCTTGCTATCACTGCACCCCATGCCCAAACAGTAACCCACGCCACCTCATACACTTACATGACCTGGATTGGTTCTTACTTGGGAAACACCTCAAACTTAAGGAGGATTAGCCCAATATGACATCCTGATACCTTCTCCAAAACTGACTTGTTAAATTCCATAACGTCTTTGAGCATTTGTCTGGGTAAACAGGGGTTTGATGCACATGTTTGGGTAATTTAGTTATTGGATGTGATTTACATGTTATGATCCCTATGACTTATGAACCCCTAGAGGGCGTACTTTTTGTTGTTGCAAGACCTTTCTTGGTGGACAGGTACACACGAGGGAATGATTATCTCGGACCTTCATGGGGCTGAAAGCCCACGGATGGATGTTATAACCCCAGCTAGGGGAAGGAAGACATCAGAGATTTGCACCAGGAAGGAAGAAGGATGTCACCTTGGAGGCACCCTGGCAAACCTAGACCCAGGGGGATCTTTCTTTTCCACCTGGACGTTGACCTTTGAGAACCCATGACGTCACCATCATGACCCTGGATGTCATCCAGAGCTAGGATTTGCATTTTGAAGGCAATTGTGAGCTAGTTGGTATGTGTGGGCATCATCCAGGGCCTTTAAAGGCCAAACGTTCAACATCTGGAGCCCAACGTTCCACCTTAGGGGCTCAATGTCACCCTAGAACGGCATGGCGTCACCCTTGGAAATGTTTTTAGATGCTAATTAATTGTATTTATGTCTAATTTGAATTTATTTTTAAATTGGTCAAGTCGGCCTTTATTTGACCTGGAATTAATTAAAGGTCACTAGTTTTGTATAAATAAACAAAAAGTACATTCATTTTTACAACACAACTCCTCACACAAGAGGAGAGGTCTGAAATTTGAGCCCTAGAAGGGCTACTAGATGAAATTGTGAGCCGCACTCTTGTATAAGGCTGATTTTTTGCAAGTTGGATCAATCTTGGAAGCTTTTGTGTTGATATTGCATGGTATTTCATGATTATTCTTGGTGCAAGTAGGTAAAATATGCATTTTTTTTCATCTATTGAATGGTTTATGTATGGTTTTATTTTCCCATACAAGATTATGAAATTGCATGATATGCTAAATGCTTGAAGTAAGGAACTTAAATTGTTACTTTCTTACTTTCTATTTGTCAAGCTTTTCATTGAATTGATCTAGTAACTAGTGAAACCCTAGAGCCCTAGTTTCCTAGCACTCTAAGGTTTTGACCTCTACAAAGGCAGCCACAGGAAAGGCTCGCCTAAGGAAAGCAAGGTGCTAGGGCCTAGAATTGCCTACACCCTAGTATCTTGTTTTCTTAAGGAAAATACATAGGGGGACTTAAGTTACTACTTCTCCTATGCATTCCTCTTGGACTTTTGTGCACTATCAAAATTGATTTGCAGCCTTAGAACAAGTCATTCAATTGACTCCATAAGCCCTAGAAGGCACTAGTTCTAGCCTCTCTTATTGAATGATTGATTAAACACTCAAACTCTCTTCCTTGAAACTTTTTCTAACTTCTACTAACCTTAAACTAGACTAATTCATTAACTAACTTCTTGTTGTTGCAAATCACTGCTACAGCCATACTAATTCATACTAATTTGTTGCATACACCTACATAACTTGCACCTAACTCATTTAAAAATTGCTTGTGAGAATTGACAAACAATCTACTACATAAATGTTAAGTTTATATGGTGTTTTCTTGCAATTCTGAGCACTAGAACTTGTTGTTGTTACAAAATAATTCTACATCCATCTAACTGTAGCAAATTCTCTGCAAAATTAACATTTAAGGCTAGCAAGACATTGCCAAATTTGTTTGTGACAATTAACTATCATTGTGCCTAGTTAAAGCTACATTTTCTTGTCTTTTTCAAGCAATTTCAAGGCATAATTTTTGTGGTTGTTACAAAATACTTTTTGATGTTGTAAATTGTTACATTGTTGCAATTTTATATCAGCTGGCCTATGTTTTGAAGGTTCGTGGTCTTAAGAAGCACTAACATCATTTTTATACTTGAAAGTTGCCATATTTTCTTTGTTGTCTTGTTCTGGGCAGGTACACTCCATTTTTACTGTTGCTTTTGTTAGCACTCTGTAATTTCTCGGGCTGAGAAAGAAATTGACAGAGGTAACCACAAACCGCTTTGGAGTCCAGGATCTAGCCCTCCTTGACCCAGAGAGGGATCTCTCTACAGGAATTAGCTTCGTTTGTTGGGAATTTTAGGCTAGTTATGATAGTACAAGGTTTGGTTTTTAGATTGTTGGTTGAAACACGAAGGGAAGGCCATTGGGAAATGGAGTCAAAGAGGCCTAATTCAATCAAGGCATGTTCTACAGGAAAACTTACATGGAAGGATAGGCACCTTTTTTGGATTCTTGATATTGTTGAGTGATGTGAAAGAAAAGGTGAGGAAAGAGGATTGTAGCAGAGCAATTAAGAATTCTAGAACTAGCCCTCTAGTAGAAAACATAGAAATTATCTAAAAGCCAAAAACAAAGTGTACTTTTAAACAAATTTTGCTCTTAATCTTCAATTGATTAATTCAGAAAGAAAACAATATGTAACAAAGAAAACATATTACAGAAGAGACACTTCACCAAATAGATATGTCGCAAGAAGTTTGTCTTGTATTACAAATTTGATTAAAAGGACTCTGTGAACTTCTTTACAATATTGGTCCTATCCTACTAACAGGTCCCAACCCCCTCATACTTCAAAATAGGAAGTATTTATAAACTTATTTACAATGATCCTGTCATAAATGACCAGGATTTATTCTAGGAAGATTTAAACTAATAATATTTTTTATTACAACAATTCATGATTGTTAAGATTCGTTCAGGGTTTCTAGCACTGATTTGTTGATGATATGGAGATGGATTGACTGTGGATCTTCATCAGCTAGGTGTATTTGTGCCCTCTGATTTCATTGTCAACTATCCCTTTGAATAGATTCGCCTCTGGAAATTTTGAAAACATAGGGTCCAAGGAAGCCTTTGATTCTCCCAATATGAGATAGTTGTGTAAAATCTAGGGGAGGTTTTTGTATATCAGCTTGTTCTGAGCAAAAACCTCCCAGTTTTTTGAAATTCATCTCCAGATGTCCGGGATCTGGGTTTGAAAAAGATGTCTCAAACAAGAATATCTAGAATCCCAAAAAATAGGGTTTAAATATGCTCTCGATTCTCCCAAACCATGGCACCTGTGCAAAATCTGAGAGAGGTTATTGAATTTCGGCCCATTGCAGAGAAAAATGTCTCTCATTTTGCGAAAATACGTCTTCTTTTTCCCATAACACGCCTCAGAAGATGACTAGTTAAAACCTTGCAAAAACAGATTTTTTGGGGGAAAGGTGGTTTTCTGGAGGGGGGGTAGGTGGTAAACGGTTTTGGAGG
>JASDQU010738073.1:20719-55570 GCA_032191745.1 Picea mariana | reverse complement strand
CCCCCCCCCCCCCCCCCCACCAATTAAAGTACGGATGGGGAGGGGGGATTCGGAATAGTTATTTTTTATGTTTTTTTATTGTTTTTAATTATTTTATTATTAGGTTTTGTTTTATTTGTATTTTTTATTATTGTTTTTTATGTTTTTTGTTTTATTTGTTTTTGTTTTATTACATTTTGTTTTTATTTATTATTATTTCGTTTTAATTTAATTTTTTTATTTAATGTTTTGTTTTTGTTTATGTTTTTATTTTAATTTAATAATTAATATTTGATTTTTAATAATCTTTTGATTGTCTTATTAGTACACTAACCTTAACCTTATTAGTTTAATTACATGTTAAACTCAATTATTAATTTTGATATTAATTATCCTATTTATCTAACTTTGTCTTATTCAGGGATGTGTGGAGGATATATGGCAAAATGAATGGATGGAAAGGGGATTAGAGGCGCAACAGTAGATGAGTTAGCAAGGATAAGTGGATGATGTAGCAGGAAGATGGGTGAAGGATGATGCAAAATGGAGAGGGAAGCGAGGCGAATCAGCAAGCCAGGAGCTTTATCATGAGACCAACAAAGGATATATGAATCATCAAATTTCCTATAATTATAGGACCCTAACATATGCTCCACCTGTGGATGGCAACTCCTGAGGAGGTGTCAAGAATCTCAAAACTTTGAGTATGCAGACCAACCTTCTCCATTGGCGATGGAATCACTGCAGCTTGCTATGACTTGTGAACTTCAAACTATACCCAAATGCAAACTGAAAACTAACCCCACTTTCAAATTGAAAACCCAAACTGTAAATGCTCCAAAATGAAAATCTGAAAGCATGAACTGAAATACATTGAAAAAGATGCTTTCCCAGCAAGCTTATTTGCAACCCTACCGACCCTAAACTACTAGAAATCATGCTTAATCAAATAATACAAAAATGATAATAAAGCCTGTCAAGTAGCTGCTGAAATAAGTGGATTGCTTGACTGTTTAGTATAATTAGGAACACGACTTGACTTTTAGTCCACAAAATCCAAGCTATGAAATGAAATGGCCACTGCATATGGATGTGAACTTTTGAGCTGGAAACATCCTCCATGTAGTCAGCTATAGGATCCATCAATTCATGATTGATTATTTTAACTCTTAGGCCTTCAATGACTAGTTGGTCTTGGATGACTTCATCAATAACTTCATCAAGGTTAAACCTTGATTCCAGCTCTGCAATTTCAAGCTTGTAATCATAATCTTCCTCAATCTGCAAGTTAACAGGTAATACAATTTCTTCTCTTTTGGGGGGAAGGAGACTTTCCAAGAATTGTTTAGGGTCTTGGAAATCATAAAACTGAATCTGAACATCCAAGAGTTCAATCTCCTTTTCTAATCTTTTAGCAAGTAAATCAAGAAAACAAATTTTACCTTCAGGAACAAGTATGCTTGATTGTAAAGAATGAAACACTGATGTTGAAAAATTTTCATCAATAGTAAAATCAGCTAACATGTCCCTGAAAACTTGTAAAGCTTCAAAAGATAAAGGATTTGCCACATACCCTGTCATCTTGGATCACCATGAACGCTCTGCAAGTTGAATTCTTTGACAGTGAAGTCGCTCTAAAACTTTGGAGCTTTGGATACTTTGAACAATGGAGTCGACAGGTAGATGATTTTATCCTTTTCTGTGTTTGATTGTTGTCCACCACCATCAATCAAATCTGAAACTTGATAATTTTTCCTGGAGAAACTGAAACTTTTTGCTCCCCAGTATGGTCGCCACTATGTTAGCACTCTGTAATTTCTCAGCCTGAGGAAGAAATTGACAGAGGTAACCACAAACCGCTTTGGAGTCCAAGATCTAGCCCTCCTAGACCCAGAGACGGATCTCTCTATAAGATTTAGCTTTGTTTGTTGGGAATTTTAGGCTAGTTATGATAGTACAGGGTTTGGTTTTTAGATTGTTGGTTGGAACAAGAAGGGAAGGCCATTGGGCAATGGAGTCAAAGAGGCCTAATTCAATCAAGGCAGGTTCTACAGGAAAACTTACAGGGCAGGATAGGCACCTTTGTTGGATTCTTGAGATTGTTGAGTGACATGAAAGAAAAGGTGAGGAAAGAGGATTGTAGCAGAGCGATTAAGAATTTTGGAACTAACCCTCTAGTAGAAAACATAAAAATTATCCAAAAGCCAGAAACAGAGTGTACTTTTAAACAAATTATGCTCTTAATATTTTATTGAATAATTCATAAAGAAAACAATATGTAACAGAGAAAACATGTTACAGAAGAGACACTTCACCAAATAGATATGTCGCAAGAATCCTAAAAAGTTTGTCTTGTATTACTAAAATTTGATTAAAGGGGCTCTGTGAACTGCTCTACAATATTGGTCCTATCCTACTAACAGGTCCCAACCCCCTCATACTTTAAAACAGGAAGTATTTATAAACTTATTTACAATGATCATGTTATTTACAATGATCATGTCATAAATGACCAGGATTTATTCTAGGAAGATTTAAACTAATAATATTTTTTATTACAACAATTCAGGACTGTTAAGATTCGCTCAAGGTTTCTAGCATGGATTGGTTGGTGATCTGTCCATTTGTTGTGTTGTTGGTAATTGTTGCCAACTGCATCGAAATATGGAGATGGATTGACTATGGATCTTCAGCAACTAGGTGTCTTCGTGCCCTCTGATTTCATTGTCATCTGTCCCTTTGAATAGATTCGCCTCCCAGAATTTTGAAAACATAGGGTCCAAGAAAGTCTTTGATTCTCCCAATCTGAGATAGTTGTGTAAAATTTGGGGGAGGTTTTTGTATATCAGCTTGTTTTTAGCAAAAAACTCTCTCGGTTTTTTGAAATTCATCTTCATCTATCCGGGATCTGGGTTTGAAAAAGATGTCTCAAACAAGAAAATCTTGAATCCCGAAAAATGGGGCTTAAAGATGCTCGTGATTCTCCCAAACCATGGCACCTGTGGAAAATATGAGAGAGTTTATTGAATTTCAGTCTGTTGCGGAGAAAAAACTCTCTCGRTTTGCGAAAATACGACTTTGTTTTCCCAGAACACGCCTCAGAAGATGATTGGTTAAAACCTTGCAAAAACAGTGTTTTTGGGGGAAAGGTGGTTTTCCAGAGGGGGGGGTAGGTGGTAAACGGTTTTGGAGGGGGGGTCTAAAATCATGGGAAGGGGACACGTGGAAAAGTGGAAACCACTTTTCTGGACCCAAACAAGAAAATCTTGAATCCCGAAAAATGGGGCTTAAAGATGCTCGTGATTCTCCCAAACCATGGCACCTGTGGAAAATATGAGAGAGTTTATTGAATTTCAGTCTGTTGCGGAGAAAAAACTCTCTCGATTTGCGAAAATACGACTTTGTTTTCCCAGAACACGCCTCAGAAGATGATTGGTTAAAACCTTGCAAAAACAGTGTTTTTGGGGGAAAGGTGGTTTTCCAGAGGGGGGGGTAGGTGGTAAACGGTTTTGGAGGGGGGGTCTAAAATCATGGGAAGGGGACACGTGGAAAAGTGGAAACCACTTTTCTGGACCCCCCCCCCCTCAATTAAAGTACAGATGGGGACAAGGGGGAGGGGGTCCGTAATAGTTATTTTTTATGTTTTTTATTATTGTTTTTAATTATTTTATTATTAGGTTTTGTTTTATTTGTATTTTTATTATTATTTTTTATGTTTTTTGTTTTATGTGTTTTTGTTTTATTACATTTTATTTTTATTTATTATTATTTCGTTTTAATTTAATTATGTTTTATTTAATGTTTTGTTTTTATTTTAATTTATTAATTAATATTTGATTTTTAATAGTCTTTTGATTGTCTTATTAGTACATTAACCTTAACCTTATTAATTTAATTACATCTTAAACTCACTTATTAATTTTTTTATTAATTATCATTCTCTAACTTTGTCTTATTCAAGGATGTGTGGGAGATATATGGCGAAGTGAATGGATGGAAAGGGGATTAGAGGTGCGACAGTAGATGAGTTAGCAAGGATAAGTGGATGATGCAGCAGGAAGATGGGTGAAGGATGATGAAAAATGGAGAGATAAGCGAGGCGAGTCAACAAGCCAGGAGCTTTATCATGAGACCAACAAATGATATATGAATCATCAAATTTCCTATAATTATAGGACCCTAACAGCTTCATCCCTTAAAGACCTTAAGAACCTCATGACTTGAGTGACTAGTGAGAGGGGGGTTTTCTTGCATCATTGCCTTAGTCTTATCATCCCTTTAGGTCACTAAAATCTCCCTTGGGGTAACTTTGATATACTCCTAAACAAAAAGGGGTATCCTATTAAGGTAACAGTGATAGGTCACCCCCTGTTACACCAATCTTGCATTCACTTGCCTTGGGCTTTGGGCAAGTACAGATTATGCGATAACAGGGCCAAGAATCATTATTTATCTCTAAAAAAAGAAGTGAAAGTTTTGAGAGAGTAGTTGAACAGAATTAGGCACTGAATAGAAGAAAAAGTAATCACAAACGAGTTGTTAGTAGAGGAGAAAGAATAATTCCACAAATACCAAAAGGCAATGAGAAGAGAAGAAAACGAAGATTGAATTCTCGCATCTTGTGGCTAAGTTCTAGTGACCATAACATGGATTTTTTCCATAAGTAAGCAAAAGCAAGGCTTTGGAAAAATTAAGTCAAAGAGATAACAAAAGAGGATGGTTCAATTTTTAGTTCATTTGAGGATACCAAAGCAGTGGCCTTCTTTCATTATGAAGAATTGTATATTGAAAGTGGGGGAGCAGGGCCAGAAGACATTAAACAGATGTTGAGGAATATACCTACACTAATCATAGAAGAGGACTATGCAATGTTAACTTGGGAAATATCAAAAGAAGAGATAGTCAAGGCAATATGGGATTTGGCTCTGGACAAAGCACTTAGTCCAGATGGGTATTCAATTCAGTTTTTAGATCTTGTTAGCATACTATTAAATTTAACTTTATCAGGATGCTTTGTTATGTTCAGAAATCTAATAGGTTGGGCAGAAGAACAAATTCGACATTCCTGGCACTAATTCCAAAAGAAATCAACCCCTCCTCTTTCAATGGTTTTCAACCTATTTCTTTATGCAATGCCTCCTACAAGGTGCTAATGAAGATTATTCCTAATTGACTAAAGAGGTTCTTCCTAAAATTATTTCTTAGAACCAGGGTTGCTTCATGGAGAAGCGACATATTATGGATAACATCATTCTTGTTCAAGAGGCAATCCATTCCATTCGATCTAACCAGAACAAAGGTTTGATCATAAAGGTGGATATGGTAAATGCCTTTAATAGAGTTAGGCATTCTTTTATTTTTAATATGTTGCATAGATTTGGGTTTGATGAGGGTTTTATCATATGGATCTCAGCATGTATAACTAAACCTTGAATCGCCCCTCTAGTAAATGGATGATCTACCTCTTTTTTTAAAGCAAGTAGAGGTTTGTGACATGGTTCTCTTTTGTCACCCCTTGTGTATATTGTGATGGAAAAATCTATCAATAGAAAGGCTAAGGAGGAAAGAGTCAGTGGTAAACTACGCATGATCAAAATAGTTAGGGGAGTAAAAAGCATCAACCATTTCCAATTTGTTGATGACACATTACTTTTGAGAGGAGCTTTAATGGTTATACCTTCAAGATTTAAGGAGGTGTTGGATTTGTTTTTCAAGGTTTCAGGAGGAAAAATCAACACAAACAAATGCCATATTTTTGCATAGAACACTAAAAACGGAATTATCCAAGTAATATCAAGAATCCTATCATTCCCTTTCTAAGATTGGTCTACTTTCAGATACTTAGGTATGCCCATTAGTATATTTTATCCTTCTTCACAAGCATGACCAAATGTAATAAGTAAAATGAAATCTAATTTTTTAAAGTGGGGTGCGTGTTGGTTAAACCCTACAAGGAGATTAGTCATACTCAAATCGGTCCTCTCTACTCTACCTTTGTTTCAATGTTCAACTATTTTAGCTCCGATGGGAGTGATGCATCAAATTTCCCAAGAATTACAAAAATTTATATGGCAGTGGGGCAAAACCAACATTAAATAGTACCATTTGGTTAATTGGATTATAGTCAAAGCACCTAAGGAAAATGGTGGTCTGGGTGTTTTAGATCCCACTCAAATGAACTTGCCTCTTGGTCCAGAAATTCTTTGGATATTAGTTACTGGGAATTATGAGTGGTGGAAGAAAGCCTCACACAAGAAGTTTTCAATGGGAGAGAGAAGGAGATTCATAGAAAACTTTCAGAATATAAGAAATGGCTCCCTTGTTTGGAAATTAATGAAAGTAGTTGTCCATATTATAAAAGAACACTTACATGGATTCCTAGCCACCATCAATGCATTTGGATATGGCATGATAGTACAATGGGACAACCTCCACTAATCGTCCATCAAGAGCTTCATTCCTAAATGCATTGGTTGGATGAACAAAACAAATCAACTCTCTTTGACCTCTCATTGAGGGACCATTGTTCAGGGAATTGGATTGGTTGGGATTTTGGCTCTCCCCCTCAACAATTTGCTCATTTGGTTTCTCAAACATTAGGCTTTCTTAAAGGCTACACACCAAAGGCAGATAGCGACTAGTGATCATAGGGGTTGGGGTAAATCTGAATACAATGTCAAGCAAGGGTATGCACTACAATTACAAAAGGTATATTTTCCTCCTAAAGCCCGGATTTGGAATAAAGTTTGGTATTCAAACAATCTTCCAAAAATAAATATCTTTTGTTTGGTTTTAGTTCATGGGAAAATCCTGACTTCAAAAATTCTGCATAAATGAGGAATTCGAGGGCCCTCCAAATGCACCCTTTGTCTTTATGTGGAGGAACCAATCCAACTTTTGTTTTCCAAATGTGAATTCACTATTCAGGTGTGGAATCAAGCTTTCAAAGGGATAGGGAATCATTTCAGAATGCCAGACTCATGGAGAGGAATGTTTGTCAAATGGAGTGCACATTAACTTGGCTCTTGGCAAAATAAATCTATTTTCAAATTGGCATGGACAGCACTTCCAAAATTCTTGTGGTAGAAGATCTAGTTGGGCCACAATAAGGCCATTTTTTTCTCAAGAGCAAGTCACCCCAAAGTTGCTAGTGAACAAAGCTAAAATTTTATTAGCAGAGCAGAGCAGTTAAACACAAAAGGAATAAAAAAACTTTGAAAATCAGGAGTTGAATAAAGAAGAATGGATAAGACAATTTGGCTTAGATCATTTCAAACACAAGGATATAATTGGTAAGGATGGATTAAGGCCAAACTTGCAGCTTCATTGGAACAAGGTAGATTTTCAAAATGACAAGCTGAATAGAACTCACATTTGTTATTCATTTGTTATTCTTTGATGGTGTGTCAAAGCGAAATCTTGGGGTGGCAGGTGCCGGGGAAGTTGTTTACAACTCAAAGGAAAAATACGCATGGGGTTTTGGATTGTCAAAAAACAACCAGGTAGAGGTCCATGCATTCTTGCAAGGATTAAATCTAGCCACAAGTTTTGGTATTCAGAGTGTATCTGTAATAGGAGACTCCGAGAACATTATAAGGCATGTGGTCCTAAAAACAATACCAAAGGATTCTCTTCTTGCCTCAATTCCTGTAAGAAATAATCAGGTTTACAAAAAAAATTGGATCTGTAATAGGAGACTCCAAGAACATTATAAGGCATGTGGTCCTAAAAACAATACCAAAGGATTCTCTTCTTGCCTCAATTCCTGTAAGAAATAATCAGGTTTACAAAAAAAATTGGATCTGAAGTTCCATCATGTGTTGAGAAATAATAATGCTCAAACAAAAAAATGTGCCAACCAAACGTCCCAACTAAAAATGGGGGAACTAATTGTTAATGGCATTCTCGGATATCAAGCTTGAGAAATAATAATGCTCAAGCAAAAAAATGTGCCAACCAAGCGTCCCAACTAAAAATGGGGGAACTAATTGTTAATGGCATTCTCGGATATCAAGTTTTGGATCGTTGTTTTGGTTACTTTGAATGGTCCTCTTCCCTTTCTAAATATTTTTCATGTCGATTTCTTCCCCTTTTTAGCACTCTTCTCGTAGCTTTTTGTGTTGAGGATCAGGGACTTTCAGCTGGGGGTTTAGATTTTATGGTTGAAAGTATGATTCAATGCCTGCACTTTTGGAGTTGTCATATGATATCGACTAGAGAAATAAATTCTTCCCAGACTCAAAGTAAGTTCACCTTCCATTTTACGAGGTTGATAGTCCCCTTTCAAATTAACTTAGAAATTGGCATGTTTCTCTGTCTATCAGTGCTCTTGTCTGCAAGTCAAATGACCAACGCGCTTAGCCAACACTCAATTCTGTGTGTGCAATTGCAAAATGTAGGTTTCAATCTTAGAGTCCCCTTTACTCAGTTCGACTCTGCTCCTTTCTAGTTTATTTTTCAACAATAGCAAACTATAGTCGGATCATCATCCAAATTGCTTCAGCGATGAGAATTTTGGGACTTTAAAAGTCAAACTCAATTCTGGAATTCAACAGTGCAATTCTTTGCAACGAGGTTATAAATATATTCAAAGGGGACCAACCAGGGGCACCCAATTAGACACAGCTCATCAACTTGCAAAGTGGAATCACAAAGGTAGAGGAATTGACCCATCAGCTTTCAAAAGAGCAACATCTATCAAAACAAATACATACTCATTTGTAGTAGCTAAGACTCGCCAACCAGTCCAAACACATTTTATTAGTTTTGAATGTTTTACAAGTACTTTGTATCTTAGGCCAATACTGGAGAATATATACCTATAACGCTTTTAGGAAGCAGTTATTATCAATCCCTTATGAAAGTAGAGATAGTATAGTTGTTTACTCCCTTGCAATATCTCATTTAGCACTTAAAAACATTGAATATTTTGTACTATCGTTGTGAACCTCATCACAGCTTTTTACTAATGCAATATTTTCTAGTTATTGTTAAAAAAAAATTATAGGCAATCTAACTCACATGTTGACATAGTGGGTTTTCTAAATTCTAAGTTTTCAACATCTAAATTTGTTGGTTTTTCAAGCAAATTTTCATCAAAACTTACACGACGAGTTTTAAATTGAAGACTTGGAGATGATCCCAGTTTATGCACTAGTTCTTGTTGCCTCACTGGTATAATTTTTTGGACTTATGATTGAGAGGATTGTTAGCATATTGCTCCATGTACAATCAATAAGTGTTATACCACCTCTATGTATATTTCACATCACAGAAGATCATTTTTATTGTATGTGTATTAGCTCATATTTTGCCTCCTCCTAGAGTTATCTCCTAATGAGGTGTCGATATGAGAGCAAATATAACTTATGAGGTGGTTAGACCAATTCCATTATATATTTGTATCTTAGGTGTAGATATAATGATAGCACTGACTTATGCCTTTTCCACTCTGGTGTCTCATTGCATATCATTTGCTAGTTAAATTCATTCATAAAAAATGGCATGTGGCCTATGTATGTAGAACAATTATTGTAAAAAAATGATTCTTGGTTAAGTTCATTGGTTATGAAACCATGTAATAAAAAGGTTTTGATGCCTAAAGCACCCCTTGGAAATTACACAATATGAAATTATTGGAAAATAAAAGACTTGGAAGTAAAATTATTACAACCATGTGGAAAAGGGAACGAGGCATCCAACGGATGTTCAATAAAGGGTTTAGTCTACACCCCTAATGTACATGGGAAGGGTTGTTTCTTATACAACCCCTCTTTGCTCTTGGGCCAGGGGTGAATTTGAAGCTCTTCTAAGTTGTTTTTTTGGGTTTTTTGGGTTGTGTATCAAATAAGATGAATTCTTATAGTTGAACTTATTAATTAATAAATAATCATAAAACGTTTTTATTTCAAAAGTGTGTTATGGCATTTCTTTATGTGATCATTGCTTAGAAGATGTTTGAGTTTTAAAAAAAACAAATTAAAGCACTATTGGAAAATTGTTGTATGAAAGAAGAGAGAATTAAACACATGTATTCGTGTTATTTGTATTTACACATTCCACACTATTAAAACAAACACAATAATCAACAAGAAGCTAAAAACATTGTTATCAAAAAGGCCACAACATCTCTAAATTCGTTTTGTTTTCATTTATCCATATAAGCTCATTTTAGTTACTTATAAACTCCATGTTAATTTCAAAATAGCATATTCGAACTAAGGTTTATGAGCATTTCATTTGTAATCTACCTTACAAAGCACCAATTAACATTTTACATGCATCAATTAAACAAAAATTAGATTAATTATACATTTGTATGGGTTTCATTATATGGATGTTAATTATCCATGTACATTAGACCCAATAGTAGAGTCTATTTTAGCATTACCAACGTTGTTGAGTTTAACTATCTCTACAAAACCTTACGCTTTGGTGGACAACGTGCTTTACATCTTTCAAGTACGCTTGTTGCATAGAATTGGGGTTCTCCATCATGTCAACCAAAAAGATAATCAATTGTGTATAAACGATATTATGTAACTTACCCTCTTATTAATTCATGATGTTTGTTTTTTGTTAAGATAAAAATATTAAAGATAGTGCCAAATTCTAATGGCAATTTTGGCAAAGGGGGACTGTAATGCTAAAGGTAAATGTGTGTTTTTGGTTGAATCCTTTCACATCCTTACGATTCATTTTTAGTTGTCCCTTCACCAAAATGATCTTGATTATATATATATATATATATAACGAATCACTTAAAATGATCACTAAATGAGGGTTTGTTCGAGGGGGGGGCATTAAATAAGAAGCCATTGCTTCTCAAAAATATATGTGAATTTTGGAGTCAAGGTGTCTTAGTTGTGGTTGGGTTTCATATCTAGAGGAGTATCATGGTGTTAAAAAACTGGTTCTAATGAGGATTCATGGAAATGTATATGTGCTAGTAGCTTAAGTACAATATGGCTTGGTTAGGCTAGGCTTCGAGGAAGGTTGCCCTTTTAGCCAAATGGATTTATTGTAGTTTCAACAAGAGCTAGTCCAAGGATAATAAGTTAAAACGTTATATGAAGCAATTTTTAATAATAGCATTTTTGCTCTCCTTCCATTGATGAAGTGTTTTATTAAGAGTATTTTGGAAAAGGATTGACAATTTGAATGCAAAACCCAATGATCAAATTTGAACCATATGTTTCCCTTCAAGTCCTCTATAATACTTCATACAAGGGCATTAAATTATTTCCTCTGCAAATAAATATTTAAAATAAAAATAAAAATCACTTGTCAATCATAAAGTGAAGATTAATCCATATCTTCCCAAATGAAAGGCCATCACTCTTACAACTGGTCGATATTTATGTCCTGTGAATTAAGACTTGGAAGTCCAACAATAAAGTTTGTAGTTGGTAAGTGGTGTTGGTAGTGTTAGCACCATGGGAAAATGCTTTACCTAGTTCTCCATGGATATACACTAGGAAACCTGTGGCCACTAAACCCAATGTTGAATCTCATAATGGCAGCAATGGTCATTACATTAATTGTACAACTTGTTGAATTGTTGTTTGAAAAAGTCATTCTTCAATTGTTACAACATCATCAATGAATTGATTGAAGTGGTTGAAAGTCTCACACACTCACACTTGCGAGTGGTTGAAATTCTCAATGTGTGCACGAAATTGCCATTAAGCTAAAAACTAGTACCTGAAGATTTAGTGTTTTGTAAGAGGGGGAAACCAAAAAGAAATATGCATAAAATATGTTTAAATCCTTGAATGTTTGTCTCAGTCCCTAGATTTGAACATGCATAAGAAACCAAGCCCTAGCCCAATGTTTTGAGCATTTCATGGTTTCATATGAACGATTGATAAAATATAATATTTATGCTATTATGCAATACTTGAAACCAATCAAAAGACTTCACCATTGTTTGATTTTTCATTTTGATATACAATTTCCTTCCAATTTTTTTAATGTGATCTTCACGGATATATTGTCGCCTTCAAAATTCAAAGAAGGATAAAGAAACACTGCAAAAGAATCTGGAATCTGTAACTTTTAAGTAATTGGTATTGGGTGGCAACAAAAGTATGATCAAGCAAAAGTAATTTGACAATGTTCTTTTCAAGGCAATCCTTTTTTTTCAAAAAAAAAATTTGCCAATAATGTCTGTTATGGTGTTTCACGAGTAGAGATGTAATTCATTCTTAAAGTAAGCTTTTATGGAATGTGTGTTCAGTGTTTCAGGAAGTTGATTCCATGTGTTATCACACCCAGATTCCACAAGTCATCAGACCCAATTTCCACGAAATTATGAATCTGGTTTCTAATTATCAAACACAATTACAAGAAAGAAAAAGGACAATAGTGTCTCCTGGTGTATTTAAAAGAGTTGTAATTCATTTTAAAATAATCTTTTAAGGAGCTTGTGTTTTCAAAGTAGGAACTAGATTCCACATTTGCCATCAAATTATGAATCTAGTTTCTGTTGTGGTAGTTGAAATATACTTGCCACTAGAAATTCTCCATTGTTTGTATCTCTATTGGTCAAATTTATGATTTGATTCTGTTATCCAATGTTTTGGGTGACCATTTTACAATGGTCCTTTTCTTCTTTTCAAATGAAAATCATAGTTTATTTTACTATGTCAACAGGGAAGTATTAAACCATGCCCTTAAAATGTGATCCCTGCGAGAACCATAAAATGTTGTATGTGACAAAAATTGGTGATGATGAAAAAGTGGTTTAAACCATTATAGTAATTTTTTTTAATAGTTAGACACTGGACATCATTTTATAGAAATGTTCATTGTTTATGATCATGTGCAAATTGGAAACTGTTGTCTTGCATTAGATGATTGGATTTATTGTCATAAATTAGCTGAACTTTCTAATGTGTCATATTTTTTTGCTTTGGCTATAGAATAATGATGAAATTGCTGTGAACCGATATAGTTAATATTATAAAACTCTTGTGTTTTACTTGTAATTGATGAATATATTCCCTTGTTGAGCTATACAAACAATATTGCACTCCTTATTGAGTTTCAATTATGTTATTCAATGCAATAGTACTCTAATAAGCATCTAATCCCATCTCTGAGGCTAATGGAAATGGTAGTTTGCCTTCTGGAGTTTATTTTACAATTTTAGAGCTTATGAAAGTATTTAAAATTCTAAAACAAAGATTTTTTTCTTGGGCTGACGGTAGGCTAGTTTGTGTTGATCTTTCACTACATATCACAGTGCATGTCAAAAAGGTGACAGTGGATGTAGCACCCCTACATCTATTCCTCGAGCACTGAGGATTGTTTTTCTTGGGCAGATAGTAGGTCAGTTTGTGCTGATCTTTCACTACATATCACAATGCATGTCAAAAAGGTGGCAATGGATGTAGCACCCCAATGTCAGTTCCTTGAGCACCCAGGAGAGGCACCATGCACGATGAGCAAGTAACGCCGTTGGAGTTTTAGGGACACTCATGAAGATGTTGAAAGCCCAAATTAAAGTGTACTTCTAACAAATTATCTAAGACACTTTTCTTTAGCTACTGGTCAAAAGGAAGCATTTTTTACCAAAACAGAGGAAAAGAAACAGATCATTGTTACCTTTTAACACCTTTAGAGTAAAGGTTTAATGCATCCAATGAACCTTGTTTTATGAATGTTCATTCTATTTTTGCTGTTTTGCTTACCTTACAACTTCATTCGAATAATTTTTCAATTAACACGGTTAATGTTGTGTTGTTAAAACACTTATTTCTTCAGATTTTTTTCATGTGCTACAAACGGGATGTAAGTTCATGGATGCTCAGCAATGGGTTCAATATTTGACTCCGTTGGCTTTTGTGAACAATGAATTGATTTTTAAAGTGTTATCGAAAGTTGTGTTATCCTGGCTTACCTTTAAATTCCACCTATAGAGTATCAATCCATATATGGGTTCCATTTTTTCTTGGTTGGGCTATTTCTTTTTCCTCGGGCAACCAATTCCCATTAAAAATTTTCCATGGCTTGAACATTCTTTTCTTTGGGACTATCCATTCTGCTCTCTGACCTGAGAGCACCCCCAACCTGAATCCGAAAACAGTGGGCAACATTTTGAGGTTATTGATCCCACAGAAGTGGAATTCGAAAACCTCCACCTGAAGCCACTGGTTGCCAAAATAAATAAACAAAATCCAGGAAATCTGCGTCTTCAAATCCTGCTTAGAGATTCCACCACACTGCAAACCAAAATTTCAGAGTTTAAAAACATGCAAGAAGAGATGCAGTCCCAGCAGACACTATTCAAACAGGAAACCAATATTTAACAGCAAACTTTAAACTCTTGGGTACAGGGTGTTTAGAGGAAGGAGAAGCTCCACCCACTCACCAAGGTTGAAGAGTTAGTCCATGCCAAAATCGTAAAGAAACTCCTTAGGTGGGCCAAGGAGCCGAATCTTAATGCATGGACCATCCCCTTCTTTCTCTCCGGACCCTGTGCAGGAAATCATTGCTTTCCTTTATGATATCCTTGATCTTAAGAACATTAGCCTCAAGCAAGTTTGGGTTTGTGCCAACTTGATGCTTTTCCTTCGTTTTAGGACCCTAGGGATCATCTCAGAGCCCTCTGAGTTAAGAGACGACTTTCCACCCTCACCCATGGGATTTTTTTAGATGTCATTCTCACGAGATCCCAATTTAACGAGCTCAAACAGTTTAAAGAACGGGTTATGGAAACCAAGAGTGCAGTTATCCATAATCTCAGAGCAATTATTCAGGACTCTCCCCTTCCCGAATGGTCTTGTCCTTGGTCGTCCAAATGACATCCTCATGAGGGTGGGATTGGGTCATCCACCATTTCCATCCCCTATTGGAACTATAATGGCTCATTTTGGTCATCCTCTATAATGCACTGGGGACACAAGACCTATTTTTTCTTATCGAGACCCATGCAAGCCCCAAGCAAAAACCACCTACTAAGGTTATCATTGGTCTTTAGCTTGCAGAGAAGAGACTCACCCTTCTGGTAGTGTTAAGGGTTATGATGGGGTTGCATGCTTTATTCGAGACTCTCATTAAGAGAGGGTTTCTATGGCCACCTTTGACGGGCACAACAGGTTCATGTGTGTTTGAATATGAGGAAGTGCCCCCCTTCCTCCAATCATTTTCATTGCAGTTTGCTACTTCCCCTCAGCGTCCTTACACTCCACAATGAGTTGGATGGGCACCCTTTCCTCGACTTATAGGAAATATTTCTTAGTACTCTGCTCTTTGTGATGTTATTCTCCTAGGCATTTCAATGCTTGCACTAGGTCCTTACAAGAACCACTTCAAGACAAAGCCAAGCATGTCCTATGTCTTCAAAGGATTGACCTAGAAACCATGGACCTTCAAAAGATTTCAAATCATGGGCTAGGGCCCATTACGTCCTACAAGAGACGCATCCTATAGCTTGTGGAATCTCACCATTTGTTTCTCTTAAATGGTCCTCGATGCTACCCTAACTCTCGTAGTTTCACATCCCTCCAACATAACAGTAGGGCCAGTGTGGTCCATTATGTCCTAACCAACCAAGTGTTACTCACACTCATCTAACACACTTCTCAGTGTCCCCCTACCCTTTGAGAACCATGCCCACCTTCCCCTTCCAATCAATGTCCCCTCACTCCTCTAACCTCGTCCCTCCTAGCACCCCACAGACCACTATCCTCTTCTATAAGGAGCATGTCGACTCTTACACCACACGCCTTCATAAGTTGGTTCATACCCTTCCCCATTTTTCATCCTTTGAGAGAGCTTCAACAAAATATGAACATCTCTCCACAACCCTTTGGGACATCACTCTTAACCCTTACCCGATACCATCGAACATCCCTCCCATGCCCCTAAACTTGGCTCTTGTCCCATGAATCATTGGTTTGATGAGGAGTGCAAACTCCACCATGAACCACGTCTGATTCAATTTTACACACAACCCCCCTCCTTTACCCTCTTCCAAAGATCTTACTACCACCTTCTCCATCATAAAAAGTAAGAATTCCTCTCTCTAAAAGGATGTGAGCTTTGTTAATCCCTTTGTCATTCACCTAAAGCCTTATGGTGCACCATTTTCCCTCAACATACCACTCCCCCCCAACCAAACATAGATCCTCAATCCATGCTCTTCCATACCACCTCACTTTATGATGTTCCCTAGCAACATCAAGTCCACATGACCTCTCCCCCTCGTGTCATCTATTCACCTATGGAAAAATCCATAGCGCAACAAAAATTGAGTACCAACAAGGCCATTGTGAGGAAGGATTCTAGGTCAAATTCCTCAAGCATTCCATCACTCTCTTGACTCCCACATTGATAATTTATTAAACCAACATGTTTGTTCAAGTTTCCCTCAAGCATGGTCACACCATATCATTCACCCAATTTTCAAATCAGGGGCAAGTTCCGACCTAAATAACTATAGGAGAATCATGGCAGGACACACCTTCTCCAAGCTTGACACTATAGTGCTTCATTTGTGGCTTTCTGGCGAGCACGAGAGGAGACACCATAGGGACAAAGGACGGATAGGTTTTTTCCCAAAGCATCAAACCATTGAACATATCTTCACATTTATGGATCATCAATGAGGAAGCTTGTCATTACTCTTTGAAAGTCTTCTATTGTTTTGTGGAATTTCAAAAATCATTTGAGTCAATCCCAAGAAAGGCCTTGTTCCAAAGGCTTCCTAACATTGGCATTTCAACAACCCTCTTGGCTACTATCATAATATTTTGAATCAATTCATGGTCATATCTGCACTGCCCACACCCTCTCAAACTTCATCCAGAGTACCATAGGGGTCAAATAGAGGTGCCATCTTTGACCAAATCTTCTCAGGATTTACATTGATCTGCAAGAACCTTTGCTCATGGAGCATATTTAAGATGGGGGCATTTGTCTTCTTCATCACATATTGATCCCGCTGCTCTTTTTTGATGATGAATTGGTCATCTTGGCTTCTTCACCTAAGGTGAGGCAAAGATTAATCAATGCCCTATCCAATCTCTAAGATGTTCGATAGTTGACAATAAACTTGGGTAAAACTAAGGTCGTCATCTTCAACATGTCAAAGTGTTCTCTCTGTGATTAGCTCTTATAATTTCGAAGGGAAGAACTCGAGATCACTATAGCCTATATTTATTTCAGGGGGTTCAAATCACAAGACCCTGCTCTAGTGTGAGACATGCTCTCTAGCCTCAATGCCATAAGGGATATGGCTTCCTTGTTGAGAGCTAGTGTTTTCAAAACCATTTCCAATATATCTCATCTAAGATACACCTCTTGGGCATGATCATCAGAACCACTTATCCTTTATGGTTCCAAGGTTAAGGGACCTAATTTGCTTCAGACCAACTATGCTAGGACAAAGATAATCCAAACCCTTCTTCGGTGCATTATCCAATGCAAATGAAGAGTTCCTCAAAGCATTGTCCAAAGGAGGTTCAAGGCCCATCCTTCAAACCAGGCTTTCCTTCACAAAATCCAAATTTTTTGGGACTCAACTTCAATCAAATATCAATGCCCCTATCTTGCACTTTGTTCTTCTAAGGCCATTGCCTCGACAAGTCCCCCAAGGCGTGTCCCCTATTAGTTCTCAAAGGTTTCCTAGTTACTCCTTAGTGGCCATCTTGTCGAACTGTCTCCCCCCTTTCAAGTACTCTTTAGATGCATTAGGTCACCTCCTTGTTGATGATTGCAACGTCATGAGACATCCTCCAGGATACGTTCTCCTCTGTGACTGAGTTGATTTGACCTGTGAGAGAGCCCAATGTTGGGCATACCCATGTGATGGGGCATCGTTCTCCTCTATGTGAGAGTTGAGTCGTCCCCCAGTGGTTGGGGCATCATTCTCCTTTGTGTGAGAGTTGAGTCGTCCCCCAGTGTTGGGTGTGCTCATGTGATGGGTGTATCGTTCTCCTCTGTGTGAGAGTTGACACGATGTGGTACTCCAGATGATTCTCTTGTAGACTCAGTTGAGATAGACATATGTTGAGGATGACATCCCTGTGGTTGAGCATAGGTGGATGTGTTCCTCGTGGTTGAGCACTAGTGGACGTGTGGATCCCTTGCTATATTGTCTAAGTGTAAGATTTACTTGTAACCCTAATTGTCATGTAAAGGGTACAAGTGGGCCCCACCATATGTGAAAGATAATTAAGGATTATTGTAATAATAATTATACTTCTGAGTTATTGAGGTCGGCCTTGTTGTGCCAACAGACACATCTATTGTTGTGTCTGGTCGAATATAAATAAAGGTGATTTCCCCATTGAGGAAACCCTTGTTACTTGTCATTTGGAAATTTCAGCAAGTACATTTTAAGACTAAAGTGCGCACCTCTCTTGGGCACAAGTTTCAAGGTGGTAGAGCACCCTCTTGTGTGCATTAGGGTTTTATGGTTGGGGGATCTTCTCTTGAGAATATAGCAAAGGATTGTTGGGTTTTCTTCCCTTGAGTAGAAGGGTTTCCCGGGATATTTCTTGTGTTCTTGTGCATGGTACTTCTTCTTGTGATCTTGGTTATTGCAGCACTTGTGTATGATGTAGCTGCATTTGTTTATTGTTCAAGTAAATGCTAAAATGAAATAAACCTCATGCTTGAGCCTAGCATAGTGAAAATTCAACATGGTATCAAAGCATAGGTCTTGAAGAAGCCATTGCACAAGCCTTCAAGCAAGTCGTCTTCTCTCTTCTACAGAACCGTACAGCCCTCCTAGGGTTTCCACAAAAAGGTACGGCCCTCTTCTTTTTGGGTGTTTCGGCACTTTATACTTGAGCGTTGGGGATAAAAATTGCATAGGAGTGTACAGCCTCCTTCAATGCACCTCCAGCAACCTTCAGATTGCAATTCCAAGAATTTTGGATTTTTGGCCCTAGGGTTCCGCAATTTTTCTGTGGAATTTCGGTTTTAGGGCTTATGCAGCTCATTGAGGGAGTTTTCAGCTTACCAGTGTTCTTCTAAACTTCAAGGCTTATTGTTGGCAGTCATAAGCCCAACGAAACTTAAGGTTGCTAGCCTAGCCTAGCCGTTAGGTTTCCTAGCCTAGTTGCTAAGGGTTTGTGAAGTATTTGCAAATATGGTGAACATAACTATGATGGAAGATAGGCTTGATGAATCAAGCAACTTCAGACTTTAGAGAAATGAAGACATCCAAGATGAAGCCTTCTTATCCATATCAGCACTCTCAGGTACGATTCCTACTGACGATGATATTTGGTTAATTGACAATGGTGCCTCCAGGCACATGACCGCATATAGAGATCATCTAACAGATCTTGTTGAGAAAGAGACCAATCTACATGTTGTACTTGGAGACAATGCGAGATATAATGTGAAAGGTGTTGGAACTTCTACATTCCAACTAGATTATGACATATTCCTTCAGTTGAGTGAGGTACTATATGTACCTAGGATGAAAAGGAACCTTGTCTCCATTTCTACCTTAGAGGATAAAGGCTACAAGGTTACCTTTTCTGAAGGAAAAGTTCTTGCATGGCACAAGAACTCACATATGGATTATGCCCGAGTAATTGTTGTTCGAGAAAACAGCTTATACAGGTTGATTGTCTGACCAATCCAGGCCCCGTTACATGATACTATCAGCTTGAGTGAGCTATGGCATAGGAGACTTGCTCACATTCATTATAGAGCCCTTCCCACTCTAGGGAAAATGGTAACAGGCCTTCCAGAGATACATGTTCAGCATAATGGTGTTTGCAGAGGTTGTGCTCTTGGCAAGAATGTCAAGGGTTCCTTCTTGAGCAGTGATAGCAGATCCAAGGGGATCTTGGACTTGATACATTCAGATGCATGTGGACCCATGACTGTTGCCTCCTTGAACGGATATTTGTACTATGTGTTCTTCATAAATGATCACTCTCGGAAGACATGGATTTATTTCTTGAAGACCAAGGATGGAGTCTTTGCAAGATTTCAAGAATTCAAAGCTCAGGTTGAGAACCTGACCGAAAGGAAGATCAAGGTGTTAAGATCAGATAATGGAGGAGAATAAACATCCAGGGATTTCAGTGATTTCTGTGTTGAGGCAGGGATCAAGAGGGAGTACACAGTTCCTTATAAACCTCAGCAAAATGGGGTTGCAGAGAGGAAGAACAGAACCATCATTGAAGCAACCAAAGCAATGATACATGATCAGAATCTACCTATGATTATGTGGGCAGAAGCATCCATGACAGCAGTATATGTTCAAAACACGAGTCCTCACCAGATTTTGAAGAATATGACTCCCGAAGAAGCCTTCAACGAAGTGAAGCCTGAGGTTGGACACTTCAGGATATTTGGGTGTCCAGTATACTTTCATGTACCCAAGGAGAAAAGGTCCAAGCTAGACCCTTCAGGGAGAAAGGGTACATTTGTGGGATGCAGTGAATCTTAAAAGGCACATCGGATCTACATCCCTGGACAGAGACGGATTGAGGTGAGCAGAGATGTCATCCTTGAGAAAGAGATAGCCTTTCGAAGATCCAGAGAATCTCAGATGGAGATTGACAACGAGACAGTACCTTCTCCCCTTTCAGCAATTCAAAGGGAGACAGCCATTGTTCCAGTCGATCCAGTTGATCCAATTGATCTAGTTGCTCTAGTTGATGTTCCCGGAGACATTGCAGCAGGCCATAAAAGGCCTTCCTGGGCTCGACAAACTCTATAGGAGGCAAAGGGACATGCAGCTCCTCAAGGCACATTCTGAGAGAGCAAGAGACCAAAGAGATTTTCAAGCTATGTTTCAGCCATGAGCCACATCATTGATACCGAGCCTTCTTATCATGGAGAAGCAGCAGGTCAACAGGTATGGCAAGATGCCATGACAGAAGAGTATTAGTCCATAATGAAGAATGATGTGTGGGATATTGTTCAGAGATCAGAAGGGAAGTTTGTAGTGACTTCCAAGTGGATCTATAAGATCAAGCATGCAGCCGATGGAAGTGTTGAGAAGTACAAAGTGAGATTTGTGGCCAGAGGATTCTCACAGGTGGAGGGAATTGATTATGAGGAGACATTTGCTCCTGTAGCCCGATACACTTCCATCCGTACTATCATTGCACTAGTTGCATCTATGGGTTGGAAACTACATCAGATGGATGTAAAGGCAGCCTTTCTCAATGGTGAGATTGAGGAAGAAGTTTACATCGAGCAGCCAAAGGGATTCGTGATACATGACGAGAAATCTCATGTGTGCAGGTTGAAGAAAGCCCTGTATGGACTAAAGCAGGCACCTCGTGCTTGGTACGAGAAGATGGATGGATTCCTGATGAGATTGGGCTTCATCAAGAGTGTTGTTGATCCAAAGTTATATTATCACATTGTTGGTGACGACTGGCTGATCTTGGTCATGTATGTGGATGATTTATTCCTCACCGGTTCAAAAAGACTTATTGTTGAATCCAAGCGTGCATTGGCTGCTGAATTCGAGATGAAGGATCTGGGTATGATGCACTACTTCTTAGACTAAAAGTATGGCAGAGGTCAGATGAGATTTTCCTGAGTCAAGGAAAATATACAATAGAGATATTGAAGAAGTTCGGTATCACAGACTGAAAATCCATGCCTACACCGATGGTGATGGATCTGAAGAAAATGAAGGAGGCTTCTACTGATTCAGGCGAGATTGATCCACATTTATACCAACCGCTAATTGGATCGTTGATGTATCTGGTTAACACCAAACCTGATATATGCTATGCAATGAATGTACTTAGTCAGTTCATGAGTCAATCGAGACAGACTCACTGGATAGCAGTGAAGCATGTATTGAGATATCTACGAGGCACAGTTGGATATGGCCTGAGATATGCCTCCGGTGTAGACATGATATTGCAGGGATATGCCGATGCAGATTGGGAAAGGAGCGCAGTGGACCAAAAAAGCACATCCAATTGTTGTTTTACCTTGGGGTCTGCCATGGTTTCCTGGTGCAGCAGAAAAAAGAGCTATGTGGCTTTGAGTACTGCAGAAGCAGAGTATATAGCGTTGAGTGTGGCAATCCGCGAAGCAGTATGGCTTCGCAAGCTCTTGACAAATTATTTGATCATGAGATGGCTTCTACCATTATTCATTGCGATAACCAGAGTTGTGTGAAGCTCTCTGAGAATCCTGTGTTTCACGATAAATCAAACACATTAAGATAAAATACCATTATATCAGAGACATGGTGCAGAGGAAAGCAGTACACGTGGAGCACCTTCCTACACACGGGCAGACTGCAAATATCTTCACCAAAACACTTGTCAGGACGAAGTTCGAGTACTTCCGTGAGAGACTTGGCCTAGTGGAGAATGCCTCCCTAGCTGAGAGGGAGTGTTGATGATTACAACGTCGTGAGACATCCTCCAGGATACGTTCTCCTCTGTGACTGAGTTGAGTCGACCTGTAAGAGAGCCCAGTGTTGAGCATACCCATGTGATGGGGCATCGTTCTCCTCTATGTGAGAGTTGAGTCGTCCCCCAATGGTGGGGCATCGTTCTCCTCTGTGTGAGAGTTGAGTTGTCCCCCAGTGGTTGGGTGTGCCCATGTGATGGGTGTATCGTTCTCCTCTGTGTGAGAATCGACACGATGTGGTACTCCAGATGATTCTCATGTTGAATCAGTTGAGATAGAGATCTATTGAGTATGACGTCCTTGTGGTTGAGCACAAGTGGACTTGTCCCTGGTGGCTAAGCACTAGTGGACGTGTGGATCCCTTGCTATATTGTCTAAGTGTAAGATTTACTTGTAACCCTAATTATGATGTAAAGGGTACAAGTGGGCCCCACCATATGTGAAAGATAATTAAGGATTATTGTAATAATAATTATATTTCTAAATTATTGAGATCGACCTTGTTGTGCCAACAAACACATCTACTATTGTGTCTGGTCTAGTATAAATAAAGGTGATTTCCCCATTGAGGAAACGCTTGTCACTTGTCATTTGGAAATTTCAGCAAGTACATTTTAGGGCTGAAGTGCGCACCTCTCTTGGGCATAAGTTTCAAGGTGGTAGAGCACCCTCTTGTGTGCATTAGGGTTTTATGGTTAGGGGATCTTCTCTTGAGAATATAGCAAAGGATTGTTGGGTTTTCTTCCCTTGAGTAGAAGGGTTTCCCAAGATATTTTGTGTGTTCTTGTGCATGGTACTTCTTCTTGTGATCTTGGTTATTGCAGCACTTGTGTATGGTGTAGCTGCATTTGTTTATGGTCCAAGTAAATTCTAAAATGAATTAAACCTCGTGCTTGAGACTAGCATAGTGAAAATTCAACACTCCTATCATCTAAACAATTCTTGAACTGGGTAATAAGAGAGGACATCTACATACAGTATATCCAAGTCACGTTGACAAAACTCCCTAAAGGTCTTGGACATAAGATGGCCTTTTATTCCAAGCAATTTTTGGTAGTTAAAGATGGTCATATTATCATACTTTCATATATGTGTAGACACTAGATGCATGCCCTCAATGTTAGTTTTGTAGTTCAGTAAGTGTCTCAGCATGGGCCTAAGTGTCCTAGGCATGCTGATGGACACATTAAATACCCAAATCAGCTTTATTTATTTTATCCTAAGTTTTAATTTAGAAAAAATTAAAAAGTCACTTAAATGACTTTTTATTCCGATTTCTGAAAAAAGTCACTTTTCAGAAATTAATAATTCACACAAGTGTATTTTTGGAGGCTTCTAGAAGTCTCTTGAAAAAGTGAATTAGAGAGATAAATAGAAGGGCTGAGGGTAAGAGGGACACACATTCTCATTTTGTGAGAAGAGAAAGAGGGTGCTTGGACAAGAGAAGGAAAGGGTAAGCAGTTGAGGAAGAGGGCGAGTTTTGGGCCAGACTTGGGCAGTCAATGGAGGTTGAACTAGGGCCATACTGGCCAGCAGCGAGAGGCYAAACTCAGGCCACATACAGCAGATTTCAAGAGGCCGAATTTTCAGGGCCAAAAAAACGGGGTCGAAAAAACAGGCCGAGTTTGCTGGGTTGTTTTTTTTGCTGAGTGAGGAAACTTGCTAAGGAAATTTCTGATTTTTCTGCTGCTGTAAATTCTCTTGAAAGCCCATAATAGAGGCCCCTCTTTGTTGGTTTTCCCCACACTAGGGGTTTCCAAGCTATTTTCGATGTTGTCTATTTTTATGCTTGGTTCTATGTATGCTTATGCTGTCATTTTTTAAGTTTATTACTGAACTGTAGGTTAACTGAATAATTCTGAAATTTATATAAGCAAAGTAAATTTCTGAGTTTAGTAATTATTGGCATTAATCTCAATGACTGAGTAATAGGAAAATTTAACATGGTATCAGAGCACAGCCTCTGAGTACAGAAGGAGCCAAGATACTTTGTTGTGCAGACCAGGGAGTGAATCAGCAAAGGATGACGTGTGACCAGAAGTGTGTGGGAAACGGAGCAGCAAACTCAAATGGCCAGTGTAGGCTTTAAGGTTTGAGGACAAGCTGGATGGTGCCTCAAATTTCTGTCCTTGGAGGGAGCGTGCTAGCTTGGTGCTGGAGGAGAATGGATTGTTGGAAATTGTTGAAGGCAAAGTGGCAGCCCCAACTGATCTGGTACAGTTAGCAACCCATACCAAGAAAGATGTCAAGGATAGGAGGATAATTGTGGGTGGTGTCCAAGACCACATTATTCCTCATTTATCTGGCAAGAAGACAGCAAAGGACATGTGTGTGGCCTTGGTGAAGTTGTACCAATCTGACAACTAGAGCAGGAAGATGTTGCTCAGAGAGAAGCTGAGAAGCACGAAGATGGCCAAGGGAGAGTCGGTAGTCACCTATCTCACAAATTTCACTCAGATCAGAGATGAACTAGTAGTTGTGGGAGAGGCAGTGGACAAGACTGAGTTGGTGAGAACATCCCTGAATGACTTCACCAAGCAGTGGGAAGTATTTGTCCGTGGAGTGGTGGCTCGGGAGAAGCTCCATGATTGGGAGAGATTATGGGATGACTTCACCCAAGAGAAGTTGAGACTTGATGCCACTCAAGCTAGCCAACCAAAGAATGAATAGGAAGAGAATGTGGCTCTTCATGCGAAGAAGGGCAGTGGAGCGGGAGGTTCCAGAGACATGGGCAAAGTGAAATGCTTTGCATGTCACAAGACTGGCCACTATGCCAGCCAGTGTCCCAACAAGAAAAAGGAAGCAGAGGTTGTAGCCACAGCATCTACTGAGATGGATGCGTTTGCAGAGAAATTCGAGGATGAATTTTCTCTGGTCACTTCTCTTTCGAGCAACAGTGTTGCAGAGTTGGAGGACAGTGGGGTATGGTTCGTGGACAGTGGATCATCTCGCCATATGACAGGAATGAGGTCGGTGTTCCTTAGTGTTTCAAAGATGGGCTCAGACTCGCATGTGGGTAGTGGGGTCGGCACCATGCATGCAGTGAAGGGCGTTGGATGAGTCAGATTCCAGCTAGAGTCAGATAGTTCTCTGGAGGTGGTCGGGGTGATGTATGTTCCAAAGATGAAGGTCAATTTGCTCTTCGTGGAAACCCTGGAGGATATGGGGTATGCAGCGATGTTCGACGATGGACAGGTACTCATACGGGCAGAGGGAGCGAATACCCAAGTAGCAGCAATGAGGCTTGGCATCAGGGAGGGTATAATGTACAGGGTGTTGTGAAAACCTGTAGTGGGGCCCAAGGTGATCTTGGATCAGAGATCAATGTCAGTGAAAGAGTCATGTGGACGAGTGGCTTCATCCAAGGCTGCCAAATCTGTTAGTTGGTATGACCTGACATTGATGGAGGAGCCGAGCAGGACATCAGATCAAAGTGGAGCAGAGGTAGTTGGGATGTCTTCCAGTGTAGAGGGAGAAGCTATAGCAGCAACAGAATTGATGGGATCAAATATTTATCCAGGTGGAGACACCTCCCTCGCTAAGAGGTAGTGTTAGTTTTGTAGATCGGTAGGTGTCTCAGCATGGGCCCAAGTGTCCTAGGCATGCTGATGGACACATTAAATACCCAGAACAGCTTTATTTATTTTATCCTAAGTTTTAATTTAGAAAAAAATAAAAGGTCACTTAAATGACTTTTTACTCAAATTTCTGGAAAAGTCACTTTTCAAAAATTAATAATTCACAAAAGTGTATTTCTGGAAGCTTCTAGAAGTCTCTTAAAAGTGAATTAGAGAGATAAATAGAAGGGCTGAGGGTAAGAGGGACACACATTCTCATTTTGTGAGAAGAGGAAGAGGGTGCTTGGGCAAGAGAAGGAGAGGGCAAGCAGTTGAGGAAGATGGTGAGTTCTGGGCCAGATTTTGGGCAGCCAATGGAGGCCGAACCAGGGCCAAACTTGGCAGCAGCAAGAGGCCGAACTCAGGCCACATGCAACAGATTTCAGGAGGTCGAATTTTCAGGGCCGAAAAGGCTGGGCCGAAACAGCATGGCCGAAAAAGCAGTGCTGAAAAAGCGGGGCCGAAAAACCCAACCAAGTTTGTTGGGTTGTTTTTTTTGTTGAGTGAGGAAACTTATTGAGGAAATTTTTTATTTTTCTGCCACTGAAAATTCTCTTGAAATCCCATAATAGAAGCCCCTCTTTGCTAGTTTTCCCCACATTGGGATTTCCAGGGTATTTCTGGTGTTGTCTATTTTTATGTTTGGTTTTGTGTATGCTTTTGTTGTCATTTTATGGTTTATTACTCAGTTGTAGGTTAACTGCATAATTCTGAAATTTATATCAGCAAAATAAATTCTTGAGTTTAGTAATTATTGGCATTAATCTCAGTGACAGAGTAATAGGAAAATTTAACACTCAAGATCCTTCTAGGTCAGTTTCGAGTGGGCGCTCACTGGCTTTGTGTTGACATTGATAACCACATCCCATGGTTGAATAGGATTTGCCAATTATGCAACTTACAAGAGACCATAACAAAGGACCATCTCATTTTCCAATGCCTTATCTACTATGAGATCAAAGGGAGATATTACTATTTATATTGGGACTTGAGGAGCTCCCTCTCCACTTCCTTTTGCTACCCTGACCAAAGGTGCCTTGCTCTTCTCATCATGGAGGTTTTTGGACTTGGATAGTAGTGTCTTTGTGCTCCAAACCTGCCGAAGACCTTCAATAGGATCACCTCTTTCCAAGTTGTCTCGTCAAATCAAGGCAATAAACGACAGGCAAGGCTCCATGCCACTTCAATTCTAGATTAGTAAGACCTCAAGTTTCCACTCAACCCCCCTACCCTTGATGGGTTGACTGACCTCCTCCAAACCCCTGAGGGGCTTCTGTTCCAGGCCCTAGGATAGACACCACTAGTTTTGCAAATGGGTCGACTCTAAGAGATCCCAGAGTCAAGCTCAACCCAGGCAAAGTACCATCCTCCAAGTTCGATGGAACGAGTATTCCATCTGGAATTTCTTCCCTATAACCTTGTGTGCTAAGGCAATTGGATCTCCTCACCCTTGTGCTCCCCCCAATTTCAAGCAACTAACACCCCTCGGGCCTACAAACTCTCCAAAGGACATCATCCAACCTATCTTATCTATTACATTTTTTCATCATTCTAGAGTGTGTTCTTTTGGATTGAGCATTATCGCAATGAAAACAGTGGCATTTTCTATGGCTCTATTGTTTATGTTGTTGCATTTATATTTATATTTATATCTATATCCATACCCATATCTTGGAAAAAGGGCTAACATGCTAAAGAAAGGGAGGAAGAAAGTCAAATCCATTGTCAAACTTAAACTAGACAAGTAGGGGTTGTAGCTAATATCCACATTGATAGTTGTTTAGAGAACTCAAAAATTGTAGAGACTTTTTGTAGTAGGATTCATGGTGACACTAAAGAAATTATCTAAGCACCAAATATCCAATTTGATTGTGAAAATTTGTTGTGTCTCCACATATTTCTTCAAAATTTTGATGTATTTTGGAAAGCATTTCTCACAAAGAACATTTTTCCAAAGAAGATTAATTGGCCTTTCACAGGTATTGGTATCTAGTAAATTTGTAAGGAGCTATGTCCATAGTATTCAATCCTAGAGATAGCATTCAATGCACTTTGTTCTCTATGGCCATTGTCTCAGAAAGCCCTCCAAGGCATGTTCCCTATTGGTTCTCAAAGGCTTCTTGATTACATCATTGAGTGGCCATCTCATCGGATGGTCTCACCCCTCTCAAGTACTCTTTAGACTCTCCAAGTCACCTCTAATCATCTAAGTAGAACCTATACCAAGTAATTAGAGACGACATCTACAAACAATATATCCAAGTCAGTTGGGTCGCACCCCCCTAAGATGACCTTTTATTCCAAGTACTTTCTAAAGCTAAGAGATGGCCTTATTTTCTTTCGAGCAAGGTCGCAGCATCGATCATTGGTACTATGGGGTTGGCATCGATTGAGCATCATAGCGAGGAAGTGTAGTAGGGTCGTAGAAAAATCTCAGGGTAGTGGCGAATCTCGGGTCGCGGTGAAGAGTAGTAGGGTCACAGTGAACATTCTGGGTATCCCTCGAGCACCGTAGCAACAAATTGTAGCATGGTCGTGGCGAAGTATAGCAAGGTCGAGGAAAACACGAGCATTGTAGCATTCTGGGTACTAAACGGATCGAGAATTGAGCACCGAGAGAACAGATCAAGCACAACAATATTTTGGGCATCGAGCAGGGCCACGACGAAGTAACAGGGTTGCAACGAATAGATCAAACAAGTAGGGCTTGTATCTGGAGCAGGGTTTCCACATACAGAACAGAAGTGTCGAGAAGGGTGAGCAAGGGACTAAGTGTTGGTAGATTGGCAGGTGGGGTTTCCATTTCGATGAACGATTCCACTGTCTCCGCCATTTGAGACCAGACATGCAGTTGAGACACAAGAATGGATTTTTAATCGCAATGAGGGACGAATCTACAACCCTACGGATATTTCCATGGAATGCAACTTCCTATATTGGACATCTCAAGTCAAAAACCTATTGCATAGGATGGAATCCCTTGAGGATGAAAACAAATAGCTCCATTCGAAAGTGACCGAACTCTAACAATTGGTCTTCGAAATGAAAAAAAAAGGAAAATATCCATTTACAAAACCCAAGTGTGGACACCCCCGTCTTCCAAATAGAAATCTCGAATTTAAAAAGTGTGCAAGAAGAAATGAGATCACAACAGGCCCTTTTTAAAGGAGGTGGAAATACACTACAAAACACATAATTCTTAGGTTGATGTGGTCCGGAAAAGGGAACAACCTTCCCCGCTCACAGTGGTTGAAGGGGTAGTACAAGCAAAACTGAATGAGGAACAACCTTCCCCAGGAGCTTAATCTTAGGGTGTGTGGGCTCCCCCCTCTCGAGGCCCTATTGGACCCCTACAGATCGACACCTCCTTCCTTCATGATACTCTGGATCTAAAAGACCTCACCCTTAAGCATGCATGGATGGGCCCCAACTCTACAGTCTTCCTCCATTTCCAAACACTAGAGAACCGCCTCAGAGCCCTCCGGGATAAGAGAAAACTCTCTTCACTCCCACCCACACAGAAAATCTTTCTTGATGTTGACCTCACCAAATCCCAGCAAGCAGAACTCAAATTTTCTAGGGACCAGGTCATAGCAACGTGGAAAGAATGCAAATGGGTTGTTATTCGAGACCTCAAAGTCGTCATCTGTGATTCAGCCCCTCCGGGATACTCCCGCCCTTGGGCCAAATGACGGTCTTCTTCAGCGAGGGGGGCAGGGTAGGGGAGCGGACCCACCATCTCCATTGGTTGTTGGAACTGTAATGGTGCATTTTGGTCATCACTGGGTTCCCTTCGAGATGTAATTGAGTCCCGCGACCTCCTTTTCCTTACAAAGATGCACACAAGCCCCATGCGGACTCCACCCCTGATACATGGATATCATTGGGCATGGTCTTGCCGACAGGAGACCAAATCCGACATTGTCAAAGGATCTGGGGGGTCACCTGTCATATACGGGATTCTCTCCAGAATAGGGTTATTATGTTGTCTACAGATGAGTGTGTGTTAGCACAAATTTCTACCCCCCAATCTAAGTTGATAAACCTGTTATGATAGCAGTAAAAACTTGGCTAATTATAAGAGAAATAGCCCCAGATGTCACAAGCTAAACCCCTCTCTGTTCGAGCTAAGCCTTGCTAGCCTCTGGGGGGAGTCCTTGAGCACAATAAAGCTAAAGAAATGCCAAAGAAATGCCCTCTAGCTTAGGTAACTTAGGTAAGATGCTAAAGAAATGCAGTAAGAAAGTTAAGCCATTGTCAAATTTAAACTAGACAGGTAGGGGTTGGAGCCAATATCCGAGCTGATAGTCTTTTATGTAACTCAAAAATTGTAGAGACTTTATGTAGCAGGATACATGGTCTAGCTGAAGAAATCATCTAACCACCAAATATCAAATGCAATTGTGAACATTTGTTGTGTCTGGACATATTTCTTCAAATCTCTGATGTATTTTGAAAAGGATTTCTCATAGAGAACATTTTTCCGTTGATATAAACCAAAGAAGATTAATTGGCCACCGACAGATCTTGGCATCTGGTAATTTTTTAAGGAGTTATATTCATAGTATTCAATGCTAGAGATAAGTAAGTTGAACAATTTTAAAGTGTCCTGAATATCACAGAGGAATACTCCCAGTTCTGTTTTTCTCTTCAACCATAAATTAGAACTGTTGTTCAGAAAAAAAAATCTTCCCAACTAGTTCTTATATCAGAAAAAATGCAGCATACCACATATTTCACCAAGATACAACTTTAATTGATACCTTGGCTTTCTCATTAACAAAAAGAAAGCCTTCAAACATCAGGGAACGATAACTGTACCTGTCATGCAAATCAAATTGCTAGAAGACCTCTGCCTATATTTTGACACATGCACAAAATCCAGGTGATTACTTGTACAACTTAGCAAGCTCACCCAATTTCAAGTGTGTTACCAAGAAGGCTGTCCACGTCTGGAACAAGTATTACTCGTTTATTTATATCCCCAAGAAAGCAACAGTGCTTAGTTACTGAATTAATAGCTGCAACATCTTGAGCAAAAATGCACTCAGATCCTGGTACAGCCTGGTCCAAAATTATAAATGACACTATTCAGGAACATTGATTGGATACGAATGGGAAGAGTAACAAAAGTAATAAAAACAAAATCTTGCAAAAAAACAGCAGGGCTCTAACACAGTTGTGACTCACATCTAAAAGTATATCACCAAGCTGCATCTTTACTGCCCCACTCTCATATACAAGCAGCTTTCCCATGAATCCTGCTGGCAACTTCCCAAGAACAGAAGTTTCTTCAGCACTCGTACTCTGAGCACCTGAACTGCTAGCGCCCTTATCTGATGACTCGGGAACCCTTGTAGTCTGCACACCAGGTAACTTGCCTAAAGGTAGTGAAGCTGGAAGCTGGAAAAACAAAATTTTATCTTCCTCGCTTTCATTCTGCATATGAATTGTGACAGGGTTGATGTTAAAAACTTATTATGGAATCACATAGAAATGTAACCAATAAGAACAGAACTGTGCAGAAAAATCTATATTTGCGTGAGTGTTCTCAAGGAACAAACCCATAAACCAAGCTCCTGTGCTGGAACTATAGTATCTTCATCAAATTCATTAACTGATCCTTCTCCAAATTCTTCTTCATCCAACAATTCTGTGAAGATACATAGAAATTCATTATTACTACAACTACAGTATTTATATCAAGGACTTGGTGAATTTTAGGAGCTCAAAACACTGCATCTAAATGATATGAGAAAAGAAAATATACCAGATTTTCCAGAGTATGGCTTTCTCAGAGGAAGCGTTACAGGATAGTAGGTAGAATAATCCTGCAAGATGCCATGTAGATATGAAACCAACCAGAAGAGCATAGAAATGTCACCCTGTTGAAGACTTCAATATGAACTTTAAGAGGGGATTTATACACAAAATACAATGTCAGACAAGTTAGAACTCAGGAGTATACCAGGGGCTCAACAAACTCTTTCCCTGATCTTTTTGTCATACCATCTCCAAGTCCTCCACCCTGCATACCATCTGACTAATGGGAGAAAATAAGTAAAGGAAATACCTGCTATTTATATGGGCACACCACGCAAAAATACACATTATTTTTAAGGAGAAATATTTCATATATGCTAGAAGATAAAACCAAAATATTAGCAATGCAATCACTAATTTTTTCAAGTATTACTTTTGAGAGATGAACAATGAATGTTATCAGTCAATTATACCATCAATTAATGTTTTTTTGTCTGCTCCTCGAAAGCTGCTTCCACCACCACCACCACCACCTCCTCCTCCTCCTCCACTGCCAAATCCCCTTGAAAAGCCTGCTCCTCTGGCAGTGCCAGTAGCAGCAGATCCTCCAAATCCAAAAGCAACTCGCACAGGTGCCGCTGGTATGGATAAAAATTACAATATCAGCATTTTCTTGTATGTACGAGTCAAAAGAACCATTGTCAAGATATTTACAGATAATCCTTAAAATATTGAACTATTTAACAAAACAATGATTTTGCCCCACGCTAACTACCAAACAGAAACAGCATGTAGATAAAATCTAAAAAGAAGACCAAAGCTATTCTGCTTTTCAGAAATTGTGATTTCTGTGGGATGCTATTCAACATGCATAGTCCATCATATCTGCAAAGAAAATGAATAGTTGTAAGCAATGTTTTAGAACTCGGCCTCAGACTCGGACTCGGCGATTACTCGGACCGATCTGATTTTAATGACTCAGTTTACTAAAAAAATACATAAAATATTTAAATTTTAATGAAAAATATATATATTTCAAAGATTCCAAAGTTTAAACCATTAGAGACAAAATATGCAAAGCCTGCTCATGTATATACCATGTATGGGTGAATATATCAAAATGGCACTGAGTGCAATACATATCAGCAACAAAATATATAATCAATGAGGCTCTCAATGGCCTCTAGAGTCCAAAAAACATGCTACAAGCTACTGGCCTACTACATAGCACATAGTACAAATCATCGATCAACATGATCAATCATCAAACTCGTCACCACTGCTAGAAATGGGATCCTCAGCATGAGCTACAAAATCATCCACTAGCTCAGAGTCTTCGAACTCCTCAGGGACAGCCACCAAGTCTGAAAATTCTGCCCACTGAATCTGCCCTTCAGCTTGTGATTTTATGCTCTTTTAATGCCTCTTTGTGAAGGGTTTAATTAGGATAGTTTTTCTGTCCAAGCTAGCTCTTCCACATGCATTAAAACATAAAATACTCCTCTAGGATCTTTACACCTAAATGCTGAAATAAAAGAATGCAAACCACAAGATCTTTACACAAGTATTTTTGGTCAACATGACCCTGGAAAAACCCCCATGGGGAAAACCAGTTGGAAGAGAAATTTTATCATGGAGATCTCAAGCCAAAATAGCAACAAAGAAAAATAACAAAGGAACCTGGTACAATAGCCAACTCCTTCTTGAGCTTGGCTTTGGAGTTCCTTGGGAAATGCCCCCTCCTTGGGATTTGTGCCCCTCTTGGAAGAATGTGCCTTTTCCTTGCTTTGCTTGCTTGCTTGCTTGCTTTGCTTGCTAGTGTGCATCCTTACTCCAATAAGTGTGCCCCTCACTCGAGCTTTGCACCCTTGCCTGCTAGTGTGTGACCTTACTCCAACAAGTGCGCCCTCACTCAAGCTTTGCGCCCTCACTCAAGCTTGCGCCCTCTCCTCACAAGATGGCGCCCTCAAGCTTCCTTGCACCCTTGCCTCTCACAAGTGCACCCCTCTTCTCCACTTCTCCAAAAATCTTCTCTTCTCCTCTCCTCTCTTCACTCTAATCTCCAAGTGAACAATGAATGCCCTTTTTGCCTCCTTTCTCTCCTTTAGCCTCATCCTTAGGCTAACCTAGAAAACCAATGGTCAAGATTAGATCTTAGGCCAAAACTCCAATCAATGGTCGAGATTAAATCTCCAAAATGACTTAAGTCTCCTAAGTCACTTTGTGACTTTATAACATAAAGTAAAGTGGTGAGGGTCAAATATTCCCCCCTTTGAGTTAGACACCCAATAACTCAAGGGGACCACTTTCCAAGGTACCCAAATCTCAACACTCCCTCTTACCGAGGAAGGTGTTACTCACCACTCCCATCTTGTCCTTGAAGTAGATATGCTTGCCCCTTGGCAAGGACTTGGTGAGAATGTCTACAACCTGCTCATCAGTCGGAATACACTGAAGTTGAACTGCCCCTCTCTGAACCCAATCTCTGATGAAGTGGTATCTAATCTCTGTGTTTCGACTTGTCATGCAACAGTGGATTATCAGAGAGTTTGATACAACTCTGATTATCGCAGTGAATAATTGTAGGCCTCAAATCACGACCAAATAGGCCAAAGAACAACTTGCGAAGCTAGATGGCCTCGCAGTTGGCCTAACTAGCTACCATGTACTCTGCCTAAGTAGAACTCAGTGCCACTAACCTTTGTTTCCAGCTGAATCAAGAAACCATTGTTGATCCCCTAGTGGAAAAACTCGGCAACGGCAAAAAAGCGGCAAGGGTCTTGAAAACATCGGCACGGCAAAAATCGGCGAAAAAATCGGAAAAAATCGAAAAAAACTCGGCAAACATTAAAAAATACATAATTTATTCATTTTTTTTCAAAATTTTAAACATTTTTCAATATATAAAGCAACAACAACATCATATAAACAGATAGGCACATAAATACGGAGAAAGAACCGATATATATTATATAGTGGATGCCAAACAAAAACCAATACATCAAAGTCATTACTGAAAGTCTGAAATCAATACAAAATGACATCAATGATCACATATATAAATGTATATGTCCCAAAACTAGCAACTAGCTATATGGTATCAAATTATCAATGCCCTCTCCCCCTTTTA
>JASDQU010738072.1:141582-155857 GCA_032191745.1 Picea mariana | reverse complement strand
TGGAGAGAGGAGAAGAAGAGTGGCACATCTCTTGGAGAGGACTATCTGTATTGGTTTGAGTTATCTCTTGAACATTGTATAAGCTATTTATGATAAGGAAGTTTTTGCTGGGTTTTCTTCCCCTAGAGGGTTTCCCAGGATAAATGTTGTGTCTCTTGTGAATGTGTATTTCTCAATGATCTTGTTCTTATGATGATCTTATCTATTGAAATGCAAAGAACTATAATAATGGCATAAACACTAACAACCTTAAGGGTACATTGGATTATGGTCTCAGGTATGTGACATACCATGAGTTTTGGTTATATGGATATTCAGATTCAGATCGGGTCGACAGTATTCTTGATTGGAAGAGTACATCGACACATTTCTTCATTCTAGGATCTAGTAAGGTTTCGTGGAGAAACAAGAAGTAGTCATGTGTAGCACTTAGTACAACTGAGGATGAATATGTGGAAATATGTTCATCACGTAGAGAATCAGTGTGGATTTGGAAGTTGTTTTCAGGGTTATTTGGTCTCAAATTCGAGGTGACCTGCATTTGGTGTGACAACTAGAGTTGCATGAAGTTTTCCGAGAATCAATTGTTCCATGACATGTTGAAGAATAGATCAAATATCACTATATCAAGGATATGGTGCAGAGGGGAGTAGTGAGGCTCCATTATGTGACTACTGAGGAGAAGGTTGTGAACATGTTGACCAAACCACTGTCGAGGATGAAGTTCGAGCAATTCAGGGTCAAGATTAGCTTGGGCCATGTTCAAATGAAGTGATGAGGTACATATGCATTGCAGGGTAGTGGATGTCCTAGGGAAATGTTGTAGTTATTTGATAGCTACCCACATGCCTTGGAATCATTGGTTGTGAAGTCACATGGGTCCACATGATGAGGTACAGATGCATTACGGAGTAGTGGATTTCATGGTGAAATGTTGAAGCTATTTGAGAGCTACCCACAGGACTTGGATGCATTGGCTATGAATTCATGTTGTACTATGGATATCCGATGATGTATAGATTCATAAGTTCAAAATTTAATGGTCATGAACTAATATGGCAACAAAGAATACCTTCCTAGTTAAGAGGTAGTGTTGATATTTTGATGTAACTGCGAAAGATATTATTTTGTATTTGTATTGGTCAAACATCGAGAAGGTTATTGTAATCTTATTGTATAAATCAACTCAAAATAAATTGTTATTTAATTGTTATCCTTATTGTAAAATTCAAAACATCCCCTCTTATGGTTCTGTCTTTTCGAGAGTCAAGTTATGTGTATAAATAGAGGTCGAGTTCCTCTCATTTATATACAGACACAACTTTCCTTCTCTTGTTTATTTGGAGCATAGTAAAGGAGGTCTAGCATAGGAGTTCTTGGTTTCTTGGTCTTTGGTATCTTGGTTTTGGTGTATTTTTCGAGATCTATAAATGTGACATTGTATTGGTTGAATGAATCTATACTAAAGAATTGGTTGTTGGGTTTTCTCCCCCATGAGGGTTTCCCAAGATATATCTTGTGTTATGTGATTGTTTATCTTTTAGTGATTCTATTACATGCAATTTTTAATGAATGTTAAAAAGATAATAGTAAATTCTAAAATTATTACATCTCCAGTATCTATTTTTCCTCTTTTTTTGTCTCCAGGTTCATCACATTTGTCCTAGCTCTTGATTGAACTTCATGTGAAAAAATTATCTATAGCTTATATAATGCTTTGGTTGAAATCTTGGACAACACCAAGTCCAAATTATCTATCTCTTTTAGGGGTTTTTGTGTTGTATTCTCATCCACTTGTAACATTCCTTGTTTAATTTGGAAAGTCTCACTTCCCATTATTGTTGTCTGCACTATCTCCTTTTCTTCATGTATTTTCTCCTACTCCATGATTCCTTTCGGTTGTTCTATATTAATCTGTAATCTTCTCAAAACTTCTTTCACCTCCAACTTCTTCATCATTTCTTCTCGTTGTGACTTTGTGACATATAATTCTTCTTCTCTATGATCTCGTTCTTAATATTACACCAATTTTGCATCATCCTCATTTATGGTGAGCCGAGTGGGATTCTTTTTTTCCTTCATCTTCTTTCTTTGTTCTCCTATTTGCATTGTCAATTTTCTCTTTGGTGGTGTTGTATACGCATGTCTCTTTTCCTCTGGTAGGTCTCCACTTCCTGTCTTAGGGATGTTATTCTTATTTTTCACTTCCCCATTTGTTCTTTCCACACTGTCATTTCTTAATATTGAGGCCCTGGGAACTGTCTCCTTCTTCCTCTACTTCTTAATTTTCATCGCACTTTATGTCAATTGTGTGTGTTGTGATACTTTCATGGTATTTTCTACTAAACTAATTGATTTCTCTGACCTACCAACTTCTTCTTTCTCTTTTCCCTTTGTTCATTTCTTGGAAGCTACCAGTACCCTCCAATGATCTGGCCATTTTTCTATTAGCCATTGGAATTATTTTGATGTGATGAAATACTTCATCTTTAACCATGTATTCTTGGGGTATATCTTTCCTTGTATCCATATGTTGTGCCTATATGCCTTGAATTTAGAAATCCCCTCATGATACTTCACCACTTATTGTGATATTCTCCATGTTTATTCTATCTTCTCTTGCATCTCTCCAAGATACATTCCAAAAATGATCGAATTGTCTTTCCTCTACTTAGGATATGTATTATGCCACATAGTTTCATATCTTGTTGCACATAATTTTCCTCTTCTGTCACAGAAGGATGATTATTTAGGTTCTACCCATCCTACTAAAGCTATCAAGATCAGTAACTAAGAATAATGGAACTTTGTTCTAGAATCCTGCGCATCTCTGCAATCTTCCAAAAATAGGTTGAGAAAATATGGTTCCCCATTGAGAACTGTCCCCTTAGTGCACTGTATGGCTGGTTCTACCACTCTTGCTGGTGCCTCTTCCTTGTGAAATTTTCTAAGTAACTTGCATGCTATTAACGTTTTCATGAATCGTGTTTCTCAATCATATATATTCTTGATGGTCATGCCTATGCTTCCTCTGTCAGTGCCAAATTGAACCTTTAATTTCTCTGCAATGGCCTTCTCCTTCATTGCTTACCTATATACCTATTGTTGGTTCCCTTGTTCAGTATTTTGACGAAGTTGGCTACTTCTTCATCATCTTCTGAGGCATCATTGTTGCTGCTATATTCTTCTTGTTCCTTTTTCTTTTTCTTTGATCTTTTGGATGCCTTGAAGGATGCTTCTTTTACATCTGGATTTTCCTGCTCAGTTCTCATTTCATATGGTGTGAAGATTACATGCAATTCGTTCATGCTTATTGAGTCCAGATCCAATCTTTCTTCTAGTGTTGATATCTTAGGGTTGAATCTCATAGGAAGAGCTCTTAGTATCTTTTGAACAATTTTAGTTTCTTCAATTTCTTCTCCCAATCCTATGATTGCATTCATTGTTTCATCGACTCGTAAGAAGTAGGCTACAATATCTTCATCTTCCTTCATTTTTAGTTGTTCAAACTGACCTTTGTAAGTATGAAGCTTTGTTTCTTTGATTTTTGTATCTCCTTCATAAATATTTTGAAGCTTTTCCCAAATCTCTTTAGCAGATTTACAGTGTGCAACTTTGGTGAATTCTTTAGCCATTGCTTGGATAGTACTATTGATGAAATGATTCCCTTGATAACTCATTAGAAATCTAGGGAATTCAAATATTGTGACTACTTGCTCAAATAAGAAGTGTGTTGTATTTTCTGCACTGCAATCCCTCATAGGTGTTTCTTCAACCCATCTGGTAAAATGTTTTATCACTGTAATAATATACCTAGCTCCTTATCTTCTGGCTGGTGGATTAATTGGTCACACAAAATATACTACCCATTTATTAAACACCTTCAAAGTTACTTGAGGTCTTGATGGAATCTCATACCTCTGGGATCTTTCCAAACCTCTAATAGACACCACAATTCTAATAGTACTCCTTTGCATCCTTGTGAATTGTTGGCCACCATAATCCTGCATGCAATATCTTCTACATAGTAGCTTCCCTGCATATTGTCCTTCAACAATTCCTTTGTGTGGTTCTACTAAAATGACAGACCTTTCATGCTCCATAACACATATCCTCAAAATTTTGTCTACACTTCCTTGTGACCAATTGGTAGTCTGCAGCTCTGACTACCAGATTTTTCTTTTACGCAATATTAAATTCCTTTGGGGAAAATCCTGTACTCAAAAACTCAATAATGTCAACAAAATATTCATCACCAATGTGTATTGAAAAAAAATTATGCATCCGGGAAGTTGTCGTCCAAGTTACTTGGTTCCTCTCCATTAGTTATCCTGGATAGATGATCTATTCTTGCATTCAATCTTCCTGGATTCACCACAACTTCAAAATAAAACTTTTGAAATGGGTAGCCATCTGCATATTCTTTCCCCCCAACACTGGCTTATTGACTAAATATCTAAGATCATAATGATCTGTAAACATATTAAAATGTTGACATGACAAATAATGTCTAAATTTATGCAATGCATACACCATGGCCACTCCTTCTCTTTCTTTTGTATTGTAGTTTTTTTCTGAATCTAAAAACTTTATGATTACAAACTCTATAGGGTGATCTATATGACCTTCTCCAAGTTGTGTTAATACTACTCCAAGTGCTATTGCAGATTCATCCACCTGCAGATGAAATTCATTTGTCCAGTCTAGAAACACTAAAATTAGCATTGTCACCATTGTCTCCTTCAATATATCCAATCTTTGTTGGCATTCATCATTCCACTGATACTTAATGTCCTTCTTCAATAATTTCTCCATTGTCACTGTAATCTATGCATATCCCCTTATAAACTTCCTATAATACCCTGTATGACCACGTGTACTTTTTAACTGGCGCACTGACTTAGGTGGTGCTAAGTTAACTATGACAACAATTTTGGTAGGATCAACCAGTAGACCCTGTTTACACACCACATGCCCTAATAGGATACCAAAAGGTGCACTAAAACAAATTTCTTAATATTCAATGAAATATGACATTGTCTACAACTATCTAACATCGATATTAACACTTACACATGATCCTTCAATAATATAAACATTGTGCAATCATCCAAATAAAATTCTAAAAACTTATGAATGAAGTCCTTAAAGGAAGCTACTACTACTCTTGAAAAAAATGTAGGTGCATTCTTCAACCCAAATGGAATCACTATATACTGATATGATCCTCATTCTATTGCAAATCTAGTCTTATGTCTATTTTTTGGTGTTATTGTGATCTAGTGATATCTTGAAAACCCATCTGTAAATGAATAGGCTTCTTGACCTCCTACATTCTCCAAAACGTCATCTGTAAATTGGGTAGAAAAAGGATCATGTAGGAAGGAATCATTCAGTTTTCTAAAATATACACATATCCTTATTCTCCCTTATTTCTTCTCCTGCACTACCATAAGGCTAATCCATTCTGATGCTTCCACAAGTTCTATGACACTAGCCTCTAACATCTTATCAATTTCTACCTTTACTTTCTTTTTGTACACTGGATTTAAACTGTAAGGTATCTATCTTATTGGTTTGGAATCTAGCTTCAAAGGGATATTCATCTCCCTAAGTTCTCCTTCAACCCCTTTCATCTCTAAAAATTTTGTTGGAAATAGGTCACTATTCTTGCGCAATAACTCTGTTATTCTTTCTACTCTGATTATTCCAATAAACTCCAATACTTGCAATCTTTGGTTTTTCCATTGTTCCAATGTTTACATTCTTGATCTTCAGTGGTGCAAAAAAATCTTTTGAATCTAGATTTCAACCTTCTACCTCTATCTCTCCTTCAAATTTTGTAATCTTTATGTTGCGCGAGTTTTCTTTTGCGGGATCCTCTTCTTCTGTGACATGATAATAGTGTATCAATTGTCATACTGTCTATATCCACTGGTTCTGATAAGTTGTCACAATATCCACTTCTGGTTCTTCAAAAATATTTTCTCTTACCAAACTCAGTGTTGTATTTACTTATATATTCTCATGCTCAAATGTAAATGTAATCACAAAAAAATGCCCCATTTCTTCCCAACTTTCCGTTTCTCTGTGTTATTCTAATTCTGTGTACCAATTCCTCGGAATTCCTTCTAGTGTATGAATAAAATGATGTGGACACTCTTCTGGTTGTACTAGTATCCATTGAATTATACATATTTCTACATGTTCTCTGGGTTGTCCCATTCCATCATACTTCTCCACATAATGATTCTCCTTTTTTGCACCAAATATAATGCATAGTAACATCTTGCGTTGATACCAATTATTGATCTTCTCTTTATCTGTACCCCACCATCATGAAAGTGTATCTTTTAAATCAATATCCAAAACTAACAATATTTTATTTTCCACTATTTATAACTCAAACTTCATTAAAAATTCCTCTAATTCATTATGACCATAAAAAGTAGGAGACTCTCTTACCTTTGTACCAACCCATCTTACTGTGTGTGTATTCCTTGCACATATTCTGGTGGATAACTCATGAAATTGTTGTTTTCAATTATCTAGTCCTATTTCAGAGTCTAAAGCATAGGAATTGATACTCCTCCATCTCAACATGCCATATGTTGTTGGGTTCACCTAATCTTGTTCTTGCGCGGTAGTTCTATATATTTGGTTATGTCTTCTATAATAAAAATTTCTGTCACAATTTCCACATAACTTCCTCCTTCTCAAGGATCTAATAGTGCAATAAATCTATATTCTCATGATTCAAAGATCATATTTCTAGTCTTCAAGTTGATAATAGCCTGGTTTTCAAAAGCCCAATCTAGTCCCAACAATGTTGGATATGGTGAAGTGTTATCTACTATGTCAATCACCTCAAAGTCTTCCATTGTGCACACCCTATCTAGATATATTGGTATTCCCTCCAGTCTACCAATTGGTTCCAATCTATGTTGATTTTATAACTTCAAATGAATAGGTGAAAATACTAACTGAGGTTCCCCCATATCTTCCCATGTATTCTTAGGTTAACATTTACTTCAAACCCTAAGTCTAGTATGATATCCCCCATATTGAAATCTCCAATGTTTACATTCAACCTAAATTCCCTACTTGCTCTTCTCTTCTTATGAACCTGATTGACTCTCTTATGTTATTGTATCATTTCTTCTCTAGAATTACACTTCTCTAACAGACTTTGTAATACTTGAAAATATTTTTTATCGTTCAACAACTTTACACAAGACCCCAAAAAGTTCTCATATTACTTAATTATTTTGATGGTTGATCTCTGTTGGTCTGATCAAGTAATGGAGGCATGTCATACACTGATACATCATCTACTGAATTTGTTCCTGAAGTTTATGCAATATTCTCCTTCAAAATCTCTTGTCTAGATTCCTTGAATGTCTCCTTCTCTTTGCACACATCAAAATTTTGTTGGGGCGCTGTATAATTTCTGACCCACTAGTATTGATCCTAATCCTTCTTTGTTGCATATTATCATGTCTTGGATCCACCTCTAGTAAATATATTAATATTCTTCCCATCCTCTTCTCTGTATTATAAAATAATACATTGAACATTCTGATTATTTTGATTCCTCTTGTCATGTATCTTTACGAGAAGTGTCAGACAGTCTTCTGTCTCATGGTATTTTGTGCGACAATACATACATGTTGCAGGTGGTTGTGGACAATCCCTTGCATAGTGTCCTAGTTTCTGATAGTTGTGACAAACTATTAGTCCTCTACCTCTTCCAAATCCTCTTCCTCCACGACCTCATCCTCTGAATCCTACTATGTTACCTTGATTTTCTCTGCATGGTGTATTGTATTGCAGTTCCTGATTGTACTGCAAATGTGTATTATTATACTATGGTGGTGCTGCAAATTATTGTGCATTGTTATATTGCAGTGGTGCTCCAAAGTATTGTGCATTATTATATTTCGGTGGCACTGCAAACTGTTGTGCATTAATTTACTGTGGCTACTGTGCAGTTTTTCATGTCATTAGCTCAAATTGCACCCTATAATTATCTAATATCTTCTCCTTCATTATTTCCAAGGTTCTGTAATCCTTGTCTTCATGTCCAACTGACTTGCAAAAATTACAAAATGTATTCTTTGGTATTGTTTGATACTTCTGCATCATGGGAAAATGATAAGGATCATGTCCATGTGTTCTACATATCGCACACCATGGTCCTCCTGTGGGTAAATTATTCAACATTCCTGTCTCCAAGTATTGTGAAAAGGTTGAACACTCATTCTTATGATGATCTTTTGTTCTGCATAATGTGCACCATACATATTCCCTCTTTTCCTTTCCCTTATTCTGATTCAACTAGAATGTCAGGTTTTTTAGATATGCTCTTAGATCTTCCACAGCTAGATCTGTATGCTTATATTGATTTTCCTCTAACTGCAAAGTTGCTTGTAAGGCCTCAGCCTAAGTTTGAAACTTTTTCTTCCTTAATGGATACTTCAAATGTGACAATAAAGAGTTAACAAATAAATTTATATGTTTCATATATGTGATATGATACTTCAACTTACCTTTTATTCTCTTGAACTTATGGTCAACTTCCCACACTGACTCACCTGACTTCAATCTGGTCTCTATCATCTCATTTATGAACTCGTCGTATGAACTAGGTCACTGAAATTTATTGATCAATTCCATTTTCACATATGTGATAGGTGTAGGCGCTTCTTGTGGAATGTTTACTGTGAGACCCATATACTAGTCTAGCGCGAGGTTCTTGAATGTGATCGCCAACTACAACACTTGTGTATCTTCATATATAATTTTCTTAGCTTCCCAAATCTTCTCACAAATAAACAAATTGTTTTCAGTTGACCTAGGTTCTACCTTAGTTCTCCAAAAAAACCCTAGAAACCATCGACCCCTCTAGTAAATCAGAAGGAAACACTGTGCACAAAGTGCACAATGCAATCTCACTCAAGATGGATTATGTGTGATTCCAGGTCCCAAATGTCTGCAGTTATAGAAGGGATGGAAGTTGTGGGGATGTTAGCCATACTTTTCATCTTCTACTTCAAAATTTATTCTACCATACCATCATTTAGATATACCATTCATTTAACCCTTAGCATTCATTCTGCATAAAATAACATGTCTAATATAGTGCACGTTGTAATTTAACCTTGAGATATTCATCCATTCATTTATTCATTCAACATAAAAACATAACAAATCATAAAGGAAAACATTCCATGCAGCAACACATGTTTTATTGTGGTTCACTCCCCCCTAGGATACCTCCACACAGATCTTTTGCTTCTTATTATTCTTCATCAAAATCTTGCGTTGTGCATATTACATCATAATTTTAGTAATGGTGAGGATAACCAATGTCACACCAATCTCCACAGATTGCGACCTGACCCTTAGATACAACTCCCAAAAAAAATCCTCATGAGCTCCACAAATCTCGACCAAAACATTCCACAATTACAAGATCAAAACTCACACAAGTTCACAAAGGTACTTCTCTACTATACACAAAAGTGATCCCCTATCTACCTCATAGATCATATATTTATACTACAAATATGGGTAAAAACCCTTTACATCATTGATCCGGATTTTATGAGAAAAACAAAATGAATACAAATTATTAACAGGTGCTTAAAACAAAATAACAGAGATACAGTAAAACTAGTTTTCTATTCAATAACAAAATAAGATGAAAATTGTAAAATGCAGCGAAAAAAAGCTTGCTAGAATGGTGGCAGCTTATCTCTGAGAAGAGATGTGACAACTGCGCTCATTCACAAGAATATGATTACAATGAGGCTCTGAAGGCATTTTTACAATAATCATGAATGTAAAAAACCCTAGACATTCAAAAACCTAACCCTAGGAGATGAAGCGCGAAAAGTCATGTGGGCCCTATTTGGGTAAGTTAGTACATCAATTTCCCAGGGTCGTAACATTTGCATACGATCTCCATTTTAGGCGTATGATAGCCCGTTGGAAAGGTATCATTGAGGAGATTCATTTTAGGCACAATATTGAAGGAAATTTCATATATCACACCTGGTTTCCCAAAAAAACATCATTTAGGGCCTCAAAATGGCTCCGAAAGTGAAAACTGCTAAAAATAGTAAATTACCAAAATTGCCAAAAAACAGTTTTGAGCCAATTTGAAAAATTGGGTGGCCACCGATATCCATATGGATCAATCCTCCCTCCTTAGGAATCAATGGTCTTGATTGTTTTGAGGTCCCCCATTAGATGAGGAAATTTCTACTGAATTTGGCCCCGGGTGAGCCACTTTCCTTGGTGTAGGAGCTGCCATGCTTTGACGACTCGATAATGATGGATCCTTTGTTGTTGAGTGCCCTTGATCTATGCTGGAATGGTGGCAGCTTATCTCTGAGAAGAGATGTGACGACTGTGCTCATTTGCAAGAAGATGATTAAAATGAGGCTCTGAAGGAATTTTTACAATAAGAAGGAATTTCAAAAAACCTAGACATCCAAAAACCTAACCCTAGGAGATGAAGCGCCAAAAGTCATGTGGGCCCCATTTGGGTAAGTTAGTACATCAACTTCCTGGGGTCGTAACTTTTGCATATGATATTCGTTTTAGGCGTATGATAGCCCGTTGGAAAGGTATCATCNTTAGGGCCTCAAAACGGCTCCGGAAGTGAAAACTGCTAAAAATAGTAAATTACCAAAATTGCCAGAAAACTGTTTTGAGCCAGTTGGAAAAGGTGGTTGGCCATCAATATCCATCTGGATCAATCATAACCCAAAGGATTAGGTTTCTCCAAAAAATAACTTATTTCACATGATTAGTCTTCGATCCAACTGTTCATTGCTTTGACTCTACACTTCTTCTCCTTAATTCTCAATGCATTTCTTCCCTTACCTTCTTTCATGATTATTTCCATTCGATCATGGCACACAATGCTTCCTTTGGTCCATTCCTTAGTTGTCTATATTGTTTGTTGCGTTGTACCCCAAAATAGCCTACTCCAACACTTAGATAGGCCAAGTTGGTAGATATTTTAAATTTCCTCCTAAAGAGCATATAGTAGAAACAAACCACAATTGTATCACCAAATATTCTATTTCTGAAGACTCATTTCATTCCAAAAACCTAATATGTTTTTACCAAACCAAAATACTAGTCTTCGCCCCTCATTACCCCTCTCATATTATTCGAGAAGCATTGGAAATTAAAAAGCATCCTAATAATTTTAATCATGAAGGTGAATAAAAACAAAGCCAATATTGGAAGCCCACTATTCATCACCTGGGTTTTTATTCCCCCCTCCCGTCCCCTTCCCTCCTATATATTTTATGACTTATTTATTTCTTTCAGTTGACCTTCCTTTCCCCTTCTCTATTTCATGAGATTTTCCTTTTCCTTCTAATTATACATTTTTGTCTTTCTTACCTATGGTTTTCACAATTTGCTTCTAATCCTTGTTTGCCCCTTTCAAAAAAAAATTTAATTTAAGCATTCTCATCTTTCTAATTGCTTTAATATCTTATCATTTTCATTGTTTTCATTATTACTTCCCTCTTTACTCATTGATTTATCCTTTCACTATCTTTATTAATTTCCTATTGTCCTTTATTAACTTCCTATTGTCCCCTCCTTGGTTGGTTTCCCCCTTAACTCATTATATTATTAGTATTTTCTTTCCTTTCCCTATACACTATACCAATTCTTACCTTTCAATACTTTTTCAGTTTAATTTATTTATTACCCTAATATCATTTTAATCACTACAATATTTAACAATTTATTATTTTTCTACCTCGTTTCCCTATTCTTGCTTCAATGGTTACATTGTTCTAATAAATTATTTCAATATCCCAATTTAATTTCATTATTATCATTATCTTAACATCACTTTAATCATTACAACCTTTACTAATTTATTTTTCTGCCTCGTTTCTCCATTCTTACCTCAATGGTCATATTGGTCAATATATTATTTTAATATCATAATTTATATCTCATTATTAATAACATTTTTAAACATAACTACTACTTCATTATTCTACTATATTTCCTTTTTTCTCCTTAATCATAATCTTCTAATCCTCTCCCTTAAATAATACTCATCACCACTCTATTATAACATATTATAGCTTCTAGTTCCTGACGATGGGTGGAGTGTCCACTCAAAACATTTTTTCTTTGGACATTTCGAAAAAGTCCTACACAATGTTTATCCAGAAACCTTATGCAAATTATGATGAACTGTGAAAATCTGCTCATTATTTCTCCTTGTTCTCCAAATATTCATACAATTCTTGTTGGATGATATCAATCTCAAGGGTTGTTCTTTTTCCTTTGCAGTACCCTATCCCATGTCTCTTAGAAATGTTTACAGACCCTTTGTCCATTTTTTTGTTCTTTTCAAGTTGTCTAGTCCTTGCTCTTGTAATTGGGAAAATTCTTAGTCTCCCATAACCATATCTCATGTAGAAAAAAATATCCAACTACACATAAGAATATGGAATACCTTTTTTAAGTTGTAGATAGATCGGTTGTACCTAATCACTCTTGAACTTCTTTTCACCAGTAAATTTGGGTCATTTTGCGATGACCATTTTGACACTATTGCGACGTTATGTCATGGAGATTGCGACAAATATTGGGTCCCTCAAATGTCACATCATATCTCGTGTCAAGTGTGATGAACCTGAGATAACCTCGCAAGTGTGATGACACAATGTTTTCGTTGCAAGAGAGACGAATTATGGAGTTCATTGCAAGAACGAAAACCAGGAAATCATCACAAGAACGACAATGATGGACGAGCCACTTCATCACAAGAGAAACGACATATACTAGTTTCTGCAATATACAAGTTGTCGCAAGAGAGACAAACATTCTATAGTTGTGATGAACTTAACATACGATCAACAATCGTGTTCGTTGCAAGACAAACACCATATCCCAGTTGCTGTGACAAACAAGTCATCGCAAGAGCGACGAACATTAGATAGTTGTGAAAAAAATATTCATACGATCGACGATCATGTTCGTCACAATATAAACGACACATCCTAGTTTATGTGACCAACAAGTCATCGTAAGAGTGACAAACAGTTGATAATTACAACAAACTATTCATACAATCGACGATCCTGTTCGTCACAAGACAAATGCCATATCTCATTTTCTACGACCAAAAATTCATTACAAGAGTGAGAAACGGTCGATAGTTGCAACGAAATATTCATACGATCGTCGATTATCTTTGTCACATTACAAACTCCATATCCTAGTTTTTGCGACAAACAAGTTGTCGCAACAACGACGAAATATATTTATTTTAAAAAATATATATTAAATATTAATGAAAGAATGAGGACAACTACAAAGTTGCTACTAAATTGAATATGTGAAAGCTTTGGCAGTAAACATGCTTGAAACAAAAATATTTTCATAGGATGATAAATATTTTCATAGGTGTGAGGATGGAAAGTAAAATAATCATCCTAAGACTCTATCAATTCTCACTATTTGCAAATTATATCCAAGCCTTCCAAGTTTCATAAATGATGATGATAAATTCCACTAAATGAAACAAGTGAAGGTATGATAGATTTATTTATAGTGAAATTCATATGGGAGTGAGATCCACGGGAGTGGAAAGTATTTGTCTCATGTTCCTTCACAATTCCATGAATGACACTTGATAGTAAACATCAGTTTCATAACTAGGATACATATTCATAGATTAATGTGGAGAATGATTTGAGAGATTCAATTTGTCAAGAGGTGACATGAATTTTGAAAGAGCATGGTGGCTTCATCAAACTACCACTCTTGAGATAAGCATGGATACTTAAAAAGAGAGTACATTCCTCATGTTGGAAAACAAATATGTTATATTTCATGAAGTACCCTAGGAACAACTATGTTTTGATGAAAAAAAACTATGGAGCATTGTTTTGATACTTATCTCAATCTACACCACAATTTATTTTGTCCCTGAGGGAGAGTTTAGTACATTATATTTAAGTTTCTTTACCATTTATAAATATTGGTTTGGGGGCATGAACCTAACTTGTTTATTGTTAAGGAGTGTTGATTGAGGGTTTTCACTATTCTAACCTTTATGAATCACACAAACAACTTTTAATGACGTAAGGTGAAGAACATAATTTTGATATGGGATAGATTTTATGTCCTTTGATGTGGGAAAAAGTGTGGTGATAAATGAAAATGTCTACTTAAAGTATATTGTTGGAAATAGAAATGCAAGAAGTCACAAGAATAAGAA
>JASDQU010738072.1:125686-138875 GCA_032191745.1 Picea mariana | reverse complement strand
CAGAGATAAGATGCCACCATTCTAGCGAGTCTTTCACTCTATATTTTACAGTCTCTGTACATTTCTTTCATTAATAGAAATAGTGTATTACTGTATATCTGTGTTTATGGTTGCATATCTGATACATTTCTGTTATATTATTGAATATCTGCGATATCTCTATGCATTTCTTTATTATATCTCCGCTCTCATTTCGTGCCGAAAATAATCCGGATCATTGAAGGAGAAACAACAAAGTCAACATTGACTATGTTGTTTCTCTTTTGGATCGAGAGAGATTTTGTCCAACAATAAATGGCTCCAATAAATTTTTCTCTACTGAACAGGGCCAACCACATGAAGGTGGAATCTCCCATGGCCCCTCCCCCCCATTCAAATCACTCTCATTTCCCCAATACCCAATATATATTCTCATTCAAAGGAATATGTCATAATATGTTTTTTTTATAAATGAGATTTATCATTCAAAATATGTTACAAATATACTAGCTATATAATGTACATCTATTTGTCTTACAAAATTATTATACATCATCAATTTCTTTTAGTCTACTTTTGTATTTTTCATTTCTTAAGTAATTCATCAGTGTCCATGTTTTCGTTTACTAGGTGCTCTTCAACAACTAATGTTTCTTCATTCCTTTTACATCGAACATGCCTGGTCTCATACCCATGGCGTGGAGGTTGTTGTGAGGGGCCATAACCTACAAAAATATATATATTTAATTTATATGGCCAATTTTTAAATATCATTGAAGTAGTTCATTAATATTAAAAAAATCCTTTGCAATGTAATTATTTACCTACTGGTCCACTAGTCAACACCGTTGGAATGGCTTCCTTGTTCTCCTGACCATCTTCGGGTCGAGAAGGCTCAACTACGACATTCTTTTCCATTGAAACAAAAAAAATTATAAGGACAAAACCGTAAATGTATAACTAATAAAAATTAGAAGTAAATAATTTATAAGTATGAAATTATTAAGTACATGATTAATATACATCCATTTAATTACGATCGTGGGCCTCAGTCACATGACCATATTGGGGATGCACCCCACTGGGGTGGGGTTGTTGGGGAGCACCATGATCCTCTGGTCGCACTGCACTATCAGTGCTTTGTTGTCTAGTGCTAATGGTTTCATTGATAGTGTTTCTCCCTTGATTAAAACAAAGTAAGACATTAAATTTATGGACAATATCAAACATTTATGTATTTTATAAGTAATGAAAGGTTAATGTAGAAATATTTTTATTTACCTTATCCTACAAACTGGATCTTGGGGTATGCCCCATGATTTTCCTAAGATCAACCACAAATTTATAGACGTACTTGTAACCAAGTTAGAGGTCTTCCTCCGTGGTTTTAGTTACGAAATCATCACCCTGCATTGCATAAGAGCATGTTTTTTTAATGTTTTTGGATGCAATAAACTGAAATTTGTAAGGGGATACAAAAAGTATTCTTAAGATGATTGGGTACTTACGATTCGTGACTATAACCTCGAGTAGCCTCCCTGGTCTAGCTTGTTTTGGCCATGTTTGGAAATCCTTTCTTTGGTTGACTTCGAAGTATCAGGAAAACTATCATCAAAATTTTCAAGTATGTTATACACCACACTTTTATTTATATCTAAAGAAAATTAAAGGTAATGAAATCAAAATATTGTAATTTACCTTGGGGAACCGGTTATTTTTTCTCCTGATTTTTTCAATATATTTTCTTTTGCATCACCAATGATCGCATTCCACTCTCTCTCTGGAATTGAGGGAGGAAGCTCATAGCTAGGGTTTCCTACCAAGCTTCGTCTATAAACATCTCACGTATATTTTAAATATTCTCATGTTGCAGAGGTGACCATTTTTTTATTGAACGTGTCTACTCCAAAGAGGCCTTCAAGATAATCCATAAGTTTTTTTTTGAGGTTGGAATTCTAGAAATTCCACCTCATGCATAAGGTTTCCCCAAAAATCAACAAGGCCTTTCTCTCTAGGTGCCTATAGAAATGGTTGTTTGATTGTCTTATCATAGTATACATACTAGATCCCCCACTCATGGATCCTCATGCTGAAATATTTGTGAAAATTGGACATGTTGTGAAGAAGTTGAACCTGTAAAGGTATCTCTGTGGAAACAACATCTGCCTAACCATCTCCATACTCAATTGTGCATATCAATATGGAGAACCTGTCTCGCCTCGTAGGAAAATCCCCTGCAAGCCCTCTCAAAACCATCCAAGAGTGAACTATGTGAAACAACCTACTAACCAAATGGACTCCTGAATCCCATGTAAAACTTGGAATTTCCTCACTTCCAATCCCCTCTAACCGCTCATGTGTCATACTGATAATTTTCGTAAGCCCTCCATGCTCATCCCGATGAGAATCTGAATCTGTGTCGCCCTCTGAGATATCTGTTGTCACATGGCCTAAGATTCTCACCATCACACCCAAGGTCTCAATTGTTTGTCTATGATGATCCACCCCTATCCTGTTGTATGCGATAAAAGAACTCTTGTCAGGTGGTCCCATCCTATCAACTCTTTGTGTCCCCTACCATTGTCTATCTCCCCCTATGATGTTGTCAATGATGAAAGTGAAGGGAAAATATAACAGAAACATTTGTAACCGAATGGAGGAACAGAAAGTATCATATTCTTTGGTCGATCCCAATGATTCAACCAAAATTTCATCCACCAGTACCCATGATAAATACTCTCTTGTAGTCATCACTGAACCCCAATCATCAGGTACAATCGGGGGTAACTCCACAAAATTTTGGTCAACCACTCTCCATCCCTCATCACTCATGCAATTGTTGAAACTATGAAGGTGATCTCTCAGATCTATATACTGTTGCAAGGGAGACAAATCTTCATGCTCCACTAAGTACATCTCCTCCCTGCAATCTAGTGCGTCCATCTGAATCCCACTATACACCTCGGCATGTCTTTGTGAACTATCACTCACCATGGTATGCTCCTGCATAATCATTTAATCTCATGTATACTCCTGCAACATCATGGATCATGGGTTTACTACTGGGTCAACCTCTACATGAAATTCGTCCAATCCTAGAACACAAATGGAAGTGTCCTCATAACTGCCCCTGGCTCTAGAGTCCCCATGCGTATGTGAGTGCTCGACTGTCTCAAAATTCCTCGTGGAGGATAGCTCTTGTGACACATGTACATCCTCCTATGTCTTCAAATCATATATCTCCATACTCATCAGTGATCTTGGGAACTCCTCATGCTCCTCCATCAACTGGTGTTCCTATGCTAAACCACCAACATCCTCTAGTAATGTGGCTAAAGGATATATCTGACTCTTTATTAAGATATATGTAGAGGATCTTTGTCTAATCTTCTCAAGGAGATCCTCTGAACTAGACTCTGATTCTCGATGTTTTGTTTGTTTTCATTCCAAGAATCTTCGTGTGCTCACCAACTCATGAGTGAGTTGGTCCACCTCAATCTCCTGCTCCCTTAGTTCCCTATGATACATCTCACCAATCTCCAATAGGTAGTCCCTTTCCACCAACAACTATTGGTAGTTGACCCTCATCACAGACAATCTCTCTCTGAGAGTATAAAAGTCATCCATGGAAAATCCCCCATCTGAACTAACATGTTCCATCGATTCCCTCCAACATTAATCTGCCACAAATTCATGTGTGTCATCAATGCGTCTAGTGGAATCCTCAACAACACTCTCCGTGAGAGATAAGGCACTGAACTTCCCACTATCCACTACGATATTAGGTCCTCCTGTATCCCATTGCACGCCATCACTAATTGTTACCCCCATCCGAATCATACTGTATTCTGTATGGGTAGTTGTATCCTCCTGTTCACTCACTCTGCTACTATCATATGCACCTATATCCCATACAGATGTGTCCAAACATGTGTTATGGTCATATCAACACAATTGTAGCCTAATATCTCTCATATTATCACATATTCTAGAATATTTACAATAAAAACCTCACAGACACATTCCTCACTCAAAGCATTCAAACATACATAATTTCCTATTAAGAATTCAAATCCTTAGCAAACATAAGACCCCCTAGGTTAACCAAATATACAAAGATTTTTGGAGCAGGATGCTCCTGCATTAGACTCTCAAGGTTGAAAATTCTCATGATATCCTAATCATGTGTTTCACATGTTGATGAAAACTCTCCAGGGTCCCAAACTTTGTACTGGAGCCTTCCACTTGCTCCACCTACTTCTCTGTTCTTTTGTTGCTTGTACTTCTCCAATATTCACCACTTAAGGACTACCTTCTTCCTTAGGAAATAGTTTATATGCTACTCACATGTCATGCTCATCTTCTAGTTGTATGCCTACCATTTCCAGATCAAAATTAAATTTAAAATTCACATCCCTTTCTTTACATGAAATAATCATCTCTTTCACTACTAGACATATGTGAACATGTATGCTCATTGGTTGTGCTTTCTCATTTTTTTTATTCAGGTCCTATCAACAATCTCTCCAACAACTCTATCTCTTCATTCCACATGGTAAGAATTTCATCAGAATGTTTCTCTTCAAATTCCTATTAGCTATCTTCATGCACCAATTCTTCTTTACCTACAACCACAATTCATTATCACTCTCTGTCAATCCCTTCTTCATCCAAATGTGCATGTTATCTCCCTTGGATGTCTTCCTGAGACAAAATAGCCTCATTTTCTATCAGAATGTAATTTTGATCTTTCCCTTTCAAAATGTCTTTGTACATTTTCTTTCCTTCCTCCATCTTTATGACAACTTCAAGTGATTCTCGATCACCTGTTTTACCTGCAAACATAAACAAATCATCAGTTTTAAAAATACTAATGCCTTCAACCTCTATTGATTCCTTTGTCATCATATCTTCATCATACAGATATGGATTCTCCAAAGAGATCATGAGACTTTCAACTAGTATCCTCTCCAAGGAAGTCTACCTTCTCTAGTTCACAATAGTGAACTCCTTTTGTTGTCAATGGCCTACATCTAAACTTATCTCCTCTGATTTTATCCTCCTTCATTAAATAATTCATTCTCTGCTTCAATTTCTCTAAATTTTTCCTAAACTTCTCCTCATATAATTGCATTACTGGCCACTAGACTTTTTTCTTCATACTCCATCCATGTCTCTGGTTCTCTTGCATCTCTTCCTCTTGTAGAAGCTTCATCATGTAACCGAGTTTACCTTTTATCTAAGTCATCTCTCTGTCAAAATATTATTGACTCATCTTCTCTATGCCCTTTACCTTGGCACATTTTCTTATGTTGTGGCTTTCCTCTGAACCTCTACAATGACCTTCACTGAATCATTATCTTCCCTTCCTTTGTGAACTTCATCTATTCCCATGTGGAATGCCTCTAAGCCTTCTCTTGATAAGTCTCCATACTTGTCTTCATACCAATCCAAGATTCCCTCTGATCCTGACCTCTTGGTATATAATTGGTCCTCTATCTCTGGAACCACCTTTTGAGCAACTCCTTTGCTCCTCTTGGGCTTCTATAGTTCTCCACTTCTTTTGAGAACATTCAACTTCTTCCTCTTTGTCCAAATTTCAGTTGGATCCTCAAGGTTCCTTGACACTTTTCTAAGAGTCTTCCTTGACTCTCCTATCCCACAATGAAGTGACTTGATTTATCTTAGGGTGCTCTAAACCCTTAACATGGTTCCTAGGATCGAATTCTCTTCTCTGATTTGATTCGATCACTAACATGATCGAATTCCACCTCGTTCTTAATACCTTATCAAATGGATCATTTTCCCATAAAACCAGTCATTGTGACCGAGGGATTAATACCGAGGCGCTAATATTACCCAATCCTTAACTCCTCATGCTCTCCTTTTAGCTCCAATGTCTAAGCGCTATGATCATGTCCTAATATTTAAGGCACTGTCCCCCATCGAGGAACAATTGTGACTAAACTGGCATAGAGATCTACAGCTCTATTCCTTATCTGTTGATCAATGATATATATCTTTTTCCCCAAATTTTTCACTCAACTAAACCCCTATTCTAGGATATCCTAATCCCTAAGATCCTCATGAGATCTTCACAAGCCTAATATCTCTCATAGTCTCACACATTCGAGAATATTTACAATAAAAACCTCACACACAAATTCCTCACTCAAACCATTCAAACATACATAATTTCCTATTAAGAATTCAAATCCTTAGCAAACATAAGAACACCTTGGTTAACCAAATATACAATGATTTTTCGAGCAGCATGCTCCTGCATCATTATTAAAGGAGAAAATGGTAACAATGTCAATTTTGGTATTTCCATATTGGGAAAAGGAATTTCATGTGCATGTGGATGAATCTACAATAGCACTGGGGGAAATAATAACACATCTAGGAGACGATGATATATATCACCCTATAGAATTTACAAACAAGAAGCTGTCAGATTCATAACAGAACTACAATACAACAGAAAGAGAAGGGTTGGCCATGGTGTATGCATTGTAGAATTTCAAACTTTATTTGTTAGTTAAACATTTTTATATGTTTACATATAATTATTCTCTTAGATATTTAGTCAATAAGCCAATGTTAGGGGGAAGAATATGCAGATGAATACTATTGTTTCAGGAGTTTGATTTTGAATTTGTGGCGAATCTTGGAAGATTGAATGCAGGTCCAGATCATTTGTCCAAGATAATTGATGGAGAGGAACCAAGTAACTTGGATTAAAACTTCTCGAATGAAAAAAAAAATTCAATACACATTGTTGATGAATATTCTGCTAAAATTATTGAGTTTTTTAGTACAAGATTTGCTCCAAAATAATTTAATACTGCGTAGAAGAAAAATATAGTGGTCAGAGGTGCAGACTACCAATTGATTTTAGGTCACTTGTACAAACTTCGTGCAGACAACATTTTAAGGAGATATGTTATGGAGAAAGAAATATAATGGTCAGAGGTGCAGACTACCAATTGATTTTAGGTCACTTGTACAAACTTCATGCAGACAACATTTTAAGGAGATGTGTTATGGAAAAAGCTACTACGTAGAAGATATTGGTTGGAGTATTATGGTGGCCAACAATTCAAAAGGATGCAAATAAGTACTATCAAAATTGTGATGTTTGTTAGAGGGTTGGAAATCCATCCAGGAGGGACAAGATTCCATTAAGACCCCAAGTAACTTTGAAGTTGTTTCACAAGTGGGAAGTAGATCATGTCGGACCAATTAATCCACTATCCAGAAGATCAAAATCCAGGTATATTATTACAACAATGAAATATTTGACCAGATGGATTGAAGCACGATTGTAGAATAAAGACTACAACACACTTCTTATTTGAGAAATTAGTCACAAGATTTAGATGCCTAAAGTTCTCATGAGTGATCAAGGGACACATTTTTATCAAAAATAGTATCCAAGAAATGAATGAATAATTTGAGATACATCATCAAAAGATCACTCCTTACCATCCCAAGCTTTTTATCAAAAATAGTATCCAAGAAATGAATGAATAATTTGAGATACATCATCAAAAGATCAATCCTTACCATCCCAAGCTAATGGAATAGTGGAAGCGTTTAACAAGTTATTGGAGAATGTCTTAACCATGATTTGTAATGTGAACATGAATGATTGGTATTTGAAGATAGCAAAAGTGTTATGGGCATATAGAACTACATGAGAAAAGATTACATGGCAACCACCTTTCATACTGGTGTATGGACATAAAGCAGTAGTTCCTATAGATTATTTGATACCTAGTATACACATTGAAACAATTACAGATATGACAGAAATAAACACATCTCTAGAAATATTAGAATAACTCATGGAATTAGAAGAAGACAAAATTGTAGCTGGTTTCTATCATGAGGTAGAAAGAAAATAACAAGGCTTGGCATGAAATGCATATTAAAAACAAGAACTTCAAATAAAGAAAGTCAAAGACTAACGTAATATTGATAAACAAATTTGAAGTGAAATGCAGGGAAATGGCCAGCTTCAGTCGACCTTCATGTCGGGCCTCGGTTCGAAGACAATGAGAACGTCCTGTTCGGCGTCTCTACCTCTGGCTGTTGTGGGACAAATTGGAAGCGTAGTCCATGAGTTTTGGGTCAAGTTGTACACTGCCATCTCCTGACCATGATATTTTTTGAAGTAGACGCAATCGCCCATTCCAACGCATTCAAATAGATACCCAGATCTCAATTTCAAAATTTCATACAAGCTTGGAGGCATCGTCGTAATCCTGTTCCAGTTTGGGATGGTCGCCTTAGTAAACTCCCACATAGTAATTGGTCTTTCGATTTCAACCCGTGACACCAATAAAATCCGTGACCCTCAGTTAACCAAGCGAGGGTAGTTTCTGGCGTCATGGGCCATATCCTCCGAAAATGCAGCAAAGAAGGACATCGGCTCTCTCAAGTTGTAACCCATAATGCAACGCTGAGGATTTTGATAAGTCATAAGGTAGAACTGGCAAGTTCGTAAGGTAGAACTGATAAGTTGTAACCCATACATGACACGTGGCAAGTTCGTATAGGACACATGGCAGCTCCAAGTGATGACACGTGTCAGGTAGATTTGGAATTTTTGGCGTACGGTTGGACCAATCCTGAAGTGACACGTGTCACCACTGGAAGGGTGACACGTGGCACAGGTGACGTCAACAGCTGATGTGGCAGGATGATTGGGTAGATGTACGGTGGATGACATGGCAGGTGACAAAGCGTACGGCAGCGACGCGTGGCAGATGACGTGGGCGAATCAACGATGGACACGCGGCATATTGGGGTTGGTTGGCATGGTCGAATCGTTTGCTGACACGTGGCACTGTTCGAGAGAATGGTTGGGTTCCACGTGGCCCAATCAGCGGCTGCCATGTGGCACCCCGATATTTGTCAATTTGGTTTTGGTTTCAAAAGTTTTGGGGTCGATCGGATTCGAACCGGTGACCTCCCACTATACCAAAGCCTTATGAATATCTGATTTACCAATGCGCCCGCCGTGTGGTTCTTGTTATGAATGTGTGAAATAACATATATGAGTTTAAAAAAGTGTATAGTCGGCAGGGGTATGGGTCGGGGCTTAGCCCCATCCCCCGGTCCAACTGACCTGACCACATGACCATACTATAGAACGGAGGTTTGTGTTGTGCGCGGGGGAGTTATGTTACCCCCGGTTTTATGCATTGTGACTCATGTGACCGTTGCGCGCGGGGTTGTTTAATGTATGGTTATAACCATTAGAGCAACGGTTATGCCAACCAAATTAGGAGCTAGCGCAAATAAAAGGAGGCCAGCTCTTAGCCCGTAGGGCTAGAGCTAGGCCATATGTAAACCATATGACCATTTAAAGGAGCGCGCGCCCAAGACTAAGGGGCTAAGCCTGATTTTAACTATTTTATGGTTGGAAAGTGGGTTTTTTAACCACGTTTTGTTAATTTTAATGTAATTAAGCCATTTTTAATGTAATTGGGAGTTATTGGGTGGTTTTTGAGCCTAACTTCTTGGAGGAAGTTGGAGATGGGAAACTACCTTCCCAACTATTTAACCAAGGCCTGTTTGAGGCCAAGGGGACAGCTTTTGAGAGCATTCAGAGCAGAGATGCTAAGGAGTAGCCAAGTCAAAGCCAGTTTGAGGCAGAGAAGCCATTGAGGAGGAGATGCTGCCGGACCATTTTTGAGAGCTTCGGATGTCCGTTTTGCATGTCGTTTGTTGTGCATGGTTCTAGAGATCTGGGCGAACATAACCAGATCAGTCTTATAGCCATTTGGCATCGTAGTGATGTACTATAGATTTTTCAAACAGAAATAAAGAAGCCTCACCCACAGAGAAAAGGCCCGGAGACGTAGGCAAAGTTGTGCCGAACTCCGTTATCAACCTGCGTATTATGGTTTGTTGTCTTTCATTGCATTTCAGATCTGCACATATGTATATGGCTATATAATTCCTCTTATTTCTTCATTTTTTCTAAGTTTCCCAATGGTCAATTAATTCATGCAAATTAAAACTCAACCATAAGTCATTCGAAAAATCCTAACGGATCAAATGGTTTCATTGATAGTGTTTCTCCCTTGATTAAAACAAAGTAATACATTAAATTTATGGACAATATCAAACATTTACGTATTTTATAAGTAATGAAAGGTTAATGTAGAAATATTTTTATTTACCTTATCCTACAAACTGGATCTTGGGATATGCCACATGATTTTCCTAAGATCAACCACAAATTTATAGACGTACTTGTAACCAAGTTAGAGGTCTTCCTCCGTGGTTTTAGTTCCGAAGTCATCACCCTGCATTGCATAAGAGCATGTTTTTTTAATGTTTTTGGGCAATAAACTGAAATTTGTAAGGCGATACAAAAAGTATTCTTAAGATGATTGGGTACTTACGATTTGTGACTATAACCTCAAGTAGCCTCCCTGGTCTAGCTTGTGTTGGCCATGTTTGGAAATCATTTCTTTGGTTGACTTCGAAGTGTCAGGAAACCTATCATCAAAATTTTCAAGTATGTTATATACCACACTTTTATTTATATCTAAAAAAAATTAAAGGTAATGAAATCAAAATATTGTAATTTACCTTGGGGAACCGATTATTTTTTCTCCTGATTTTTTCAATATATTTTATTTTGCATCACCAATGATCGCATTCCACTCTCTCTCTGGAATTGAGGGAGGAAGCTCATAGCTAGGGTTTCCTACCAAGCTTCGTCTATAAACATCTCGCGTATATTTTAAATATTCTCATGTTGCAGAGGTGACCATTTTTTTATTGAATGTGTCTACTCCAAAGAGGCCTTCAAGATAATCCATAAGTTTTTTTTTTGAGGTTGGAATTCTAGAAATTCCACCTCATGCATAAGGTTTCCCCAAAAATCAACAAATCCTTTCTCTCTAGGTGCCTATAGAAATGGTTGTTTGATTTTCTTTTCATAGTATACATACTAGATCCCCCACTCATGGATCCTCACGCTGAAATATTTGTGAAAATTGGACCTATTGTGAAGAAGTTGAACCTGTAAAGGTATCTCTGTGGAAACAACATCTTCCCAACCATCTCCATACTCAAATGTGCATATCAATATGGAGAACCTATCTCGCCTCATAGGACAAGCACCTACAAGCCCTCTTAGAACCATCCAAGAGTGAAGTATGTGAAGCAAACTACTAACCAAATGGACTCTTGAATCCCATGGAAAACTTGGAAGTTCCTCACTTCCAATCCCCTCTAACCGCTCATGTGTCATACTGATCATTTTCGTAATCCCTCCATGCTCATCCCGATGAGAATCTGAATCTGTGTCGCCCTTTGAGATATATGTTGTCCCATGGCCTAAGATTCTCACCATCACACCCAAGGTCTCAATTGTTTGTCTCTGATGATCCACCCTTATCCTGTTGTATGTGATAAAAGAACTCCTGTCAGGTGGTCCCATCCTATCAACTCTCTRTGTCCCCTACCATTKTCTATCTCCCCCTATGATGTTGTCAATGMTGAAAGTGTCRGGAAAATCTAACAGAAACATTTGTAACCGAATGGAGGAATAAAAAGTATCATATTMTTTGGTMRATCCCAACGATTCAACCAAAATMTCATCCACCRGTACCCATGATAAATACTCTCTTGTAGTCATCACTGAACCCCAATCATCAGGTACAATCRGGGGTAACTCCACAAAATTTTGGTCAACCACTCTCCATCCCTCATCACTCGTGCAATTGCTGATACTATGAAGGTGATCTCCCAGATCTATATACTGTTGCAAGGGAGACAAATCTTCATGCTCCACTAAGTACGTCTCCTCCCTACAATCCAGTGTGTTCATATGAATCCCACTATACACCTCGGCATGTCTTTGTGAACTATCACTCACCACGGTATGCTCCTGCATAATCATTTAATCTCATGTATACTCCTGCAGCATCATGGATCGTGGGTTTACTACTGGTTCAACCTCTACATGAAGGTCGGCCAATCCTAGAACACAAATGGAAGTGTCCTCATAACTGGCCCTGGATCTAGAGTCCCCATGCGTATGTGAGTGCTCGACTATCTCAAAATTCCTCATGGAGGATAGCTCCTGTGACACATGTACATCCTCCTATGTCTTCAAATCATATATCTCCATACTCATAAGTGATCTTGGGCACTCCTCATGTTCCTCCATCAACTGGTGCTCCTATGCTAAACCACCAACATCCTCTAGCAATGTGGCTAAAGGATATATCTGACTCTTTGTTAAGATAGATGTAGAGGATCTCTGTCTAATCTCCTCAAGGAGATCCTCTGAACTAGACTCTGATTCTTGATGTTTTGTCTGTTTTCATTCCAATAATCTTCGTGTGCTCACCAACTCATGAGTGAGTTGGTCCACCTCAATCTCCTTCTCTCTTAGTTCCCTATGATACATATCTCCAATAGGTAGTCCCTTTCCACCAACAACTATTGGTAGTTGACCCTCATCATAGAAAATCTCTCTTTGAGAGTATAAAAGTCATCCATGGAAAATCCCCCATCTGAACTAACATGTTCCATCGATTCCCTCCAGCATTAATCTGCCACAAATTCATGTGTGTCATCGATGCGTCTAGTGGAATCCTCAACAACACTCTTCGCGAGAGATAAGGCACTGAACTTCCCACTATCCACTGCGGTATTAGGTCCTCCTATATCCCACTGCACACCATCACTAATTGTTACCCCCATCCGAATCATACTATATTCTGTATGGGCAGTTTTATCCTCCTATTCACTCACCCTGCTACTATCATATGCACCTATATCCCATACATATGTGTCCAAACATGTGTTATGGTCATATCGACAAAATTGTAGCCTAATATCTCTATTATCACACATTCTAGAATATTTAGAATAAAAACCTCACAGACACATTCCTCACTCAAAGCATTCAAACATACATAATTTCCTATTAAGAATTCAAATCCTTAGCAAACATAAGACCCCCTAGGTTAACCAAATATACAATGATTTTTGGAGCAAGATGCTCCTGCATCAGACTCTCAAGGTTGAAAATTCTCATGATATCCTGATCATGTGTTTCACATGCTGATGAAAACCCTCCAGGGTCCCAAACTTTGTATTGGAGCCTTCCACTTGCTCCACCTACTTCTCCATTCTATTGTTGCTTGTACTTCTCCTGGCTTACACACTTTAT